>CACRXK020006589.1:0-24857 GCA_902702795.2 Paramuricea clavata | reverse complement strand
TATCGCTATGGAATAAGAGGCATACCCTATGACTAGTTTTCCTCTTACTTAAGTAACAGACGTCAATTTGTTTCAATAGGCAATATTCAATCTGATGAATCTGAAATTACATGCGGGGTTCCTCAAGGATCTGTTCTTGGTCCACTTATTATTGGTCCGGGTTATTGTATATTAACGATTTTCATAATTGTAGCAAGGCTTTTGAATTTAATATATTTGCAGATGATACTAATCTTTTCTATGCTAATGCAAGCCTTGTTAACCTGGAATCAATAATAAATGAAAATCTGGAAAAAGTCATTGATTGGCTGGCAGCTAATAAATTATCCCTAAATATTGACAAAACAAATTTTGTGCTTTTTCATCCAACCCAGAGAATACCCAACTATGAGATTTCATTATTGATCAGAAATAATCGAATTAAACAAGAAAAGTATATTAAGTATTTAGGAATTCTACTCGATTCAAACTTAAGCTGGAAATATCATATTTCACATTTGGCAAAAAAAATTAAACGCTGTATTGGTATTATTTCAAAAATTCGCTACTTCGTTGGCACAGAAATACTCCAACAATTATACTATACATTGATTTATCCATATCTAACATATGCTTTAACGGTATGGGGTAATACATATGCATCCAACCTAAACGTTTTAACTTTATTACAAAAAAAGGTAGTAAGAATGATAACATTCTCTAGCTTCAAAAGTCATACCTCTCCACTTTTTAAGCACCTTAACATACTTAAGTTTCCTGACTTAATATATTATCAAAATGCTCTATTTATGTTTGATTTTCACACCGGCAATTTACCAACTATATTTGATAATTTCTTTAAAAATGTTACTGAGGTGCACAATTACAATACGAGGTCTTCTGCTAAACAGCTACTATACCTTCCAAAAGTTCGAACAAATTATGGCAAGTTCAACATACGTTATCGTGGCAGCGTAGTCTGGAATTCTATTGATATGGAAATAAAATCCTTAAAAAGATATAAATTTAAGGCGTCATTAAAAAAATCACTCCATCAATTGTACCTTTGACGAATCTGGTTTTGTAGACATCTTTGATGATACAATATTTATACTTCCATGTAAATAACTTAATATTTATGTGTGTGTCGTCTGTTTTTTGTCTTCTATGATAATGTTTTGATGTATTAGTGAGCTAAGTCTTTTTCTTTTTCTGTTGTATTTCTTATCTGCCGTCTTGTTTTGTCTCCAAGTAGAGTCACATGTGCTACCTAAATTTATTAGCTTTTATATAGTTATTATAGGTAGCCTTTACTCTAATTTCTGTATTTGTAATTGTTGTGTTTTTTTTTTCAAATTCGCACTATGTAATGAAAGAGTATAAATAATAAATTATTTTATCTCATTATCTTATCTTATACACAAACAAATAGTTATTAAATTTAGGAATATACACTGACATAGGTGAAGGACAAATAAGGTTCAAGGTGTAGTCAACAGGACAAAAGTCCCATACAGATAAGATCCAAATAAATACTGATGTTTATAATTCTGAACATTCAAAGTATCAGCAGTATCAGTCTTGGAAATATTCCCTTGGTCGATCGCCAGTGACGCAAGAGGGGTTGTATTCTGTCATGTTTACGACTTTCTCCACAAGCAATTAGAAATGTCGAATGAAACCATCGGTCAAGTCGTAACTTCGTCATCTTCGACTTCAGATTGTGAAGCTGTGTATAGTGGTAGAATTCAGGGTCTTCGGCGTCTTTGGAAAGAGAAATTTAATCGTGCTCATCTTCATTTTGCTGACAGGGCCCACAAGATCGAATCCATGACAGGGAAGATTCGCAAAGAAGCTGAAATGAGATGGCTCGATGAAATCCTATCTCAACTGGATTACTCTGTATGATCTCAAAAATTTGCCAGTCGCCAAAGTAACATAGAAATCTTAGACATGCTGCAACCGTCAGTAATTCACTAGTAAAGAGTATGAAGAGGCTGGTGGAGACAAGATATATACGTTACTTCGTTGGCTCAGTTGATGTCGTTTTAACTAATGCTTATGTATTGGAACAGTTTTGGCAAGAACAAGCTGCTGAGGGAGATAACGAAATTTGCGGCCACTTGAAGAATTTAGTGAGTCCGCTTTTTCTATCAACCTTTAAATATTTCTACTTGCCGACGTATTTAGTCAGTCCGCATTCACGAGTGAAGCTGCACAGTCTGATCGGGCTATATCCATTATGGGATGACAAAGCCAATGTGGATAAATTTATTGGAAACATAACAAAAATGAATGAAATGCCCGTTCTGGAAAATCCCTTGAACAGACGGCTGCGTTTACAATACCCGAGTATCGAAGAAGGGAATTTTACGTCAAATTTTAGCAAACCCGATCAGCAAGTTAATTTTTTACAACATGATATTCAATTTCAACCTCGGGTACGAAATCGTCCACAACCGTTGACACCAGATAACATCAACAGAATAACTGAACATACAGTAGATTGAAGCAATTAACGTCGGCAATATTACGAGAAGCTTCAATATTTTTTGCGATGGGCGAACAGGAAGAAAATGTAATAAAAATGTTTGATGTCAAGTTGTTTGATTACCACAGCTCTGAAAGTCTGCGTGAACAAAATAACAATTTCACTTGCTAAACATGTAAACAGAGGTACACAGAGGTAACATGTAAACAGAGGTAACTTTTCATTTCCACGAAACCGCTGCTGTGAAGTATGTTCTGGGATAGATTGCCTATGCTTTCTTGACCAGTACGTAGCTTTTAAAGAAAGAGTTCGGGACGACAAGGAGACTTTCAATAATTCTTGGTTTGCTGAAAACGAAGCACGTCAGATTACATGGAATACTACTAATGTTTTATGCTACTTTCAAAAAACGCAACATGGCTTACATGAAGGTATACTGGATTTGGTTGAAATCATTGGAATATGCCTGACATGACTGTGTTGTCAAAACATTTTTAGTCGGAGACTCTGCATAATTTTCATTTTTCAAGCTTCTAGATAGCATTTAATATGTATAGGTTATTTTGAGGCAACGAGGGGATATGTGATTTATTCACCGAGGCGCGCAGCGCCGAGGTGAATAAACACATATCCCCGAGGTGCCTCAAAATAACGTACTTATTTTTCACACTGCGAGGTCGCGTTAATGAGTCAGAAAAGAAATAATTCTTAATGCCATTTTGCCTTCGTGATGTTGTTTTTTCTCATTTTTTGTGCTGCAAAGACATTGCAGGTGAATATTAGAGGGGATTATTAATTGCAGGTGAATATTAGAGGGGATTATTAAACGGAAATTGATTAGAGGGGAATATTGAATATATTCCCCGACAAGAACAAAGGAAACCGAGCAGGGTGAAAAATAAGGCTTTATATTTTAGTAAACACGAGTCATATTTAGCCCGTTATTCCATTTTGACCGTATGGTAGCGAAACGTAGCCTATTTCATTGTTCCAACAGCATTAGAGCAAAACTAATGACTTAATTATAAACGCAAAGGAAATTTCCATAACATTTTCTATTTACAAATGCGGTATGCTTGGTAACCAGGCCAGGGACCACTTTTTTGAAATCAGGAACCATTTTCAGTACCGAAATCTGCTACAATCTTGGCAAAAAGTTAATGAAACACCTATAAAAAATCAATAAAACAGACAAAATCCCCTCCCCTCTGCACAATGTTGGACATAGATTCTAAAAAAATGTGTACAATAGTTCATCGATGGCAGAGAGCACTATGTGTAGGTTTCTTGCTCATCTTAATCAACATTGGAAGGGGGGAAGAATAAATTAAATTGTTAATCAAACTGGATGTTTCATTAGTTTTTGCCAGGATTGTAGGCTCTCTCGCTGAAGCGTTCCGCACAGCACACCCAGGCATAAAACTTTTAAGACTTATTTAACTATATCAAAGCAGCGAATAGAGAGAGAGAGCCTGGGACTAGGCTGTGTAGAGCATAATTTTAACACTGTTTATTGTTATGATAGAGATTTTGAGTCGTTTTACTATTCTTAACACTCGTATAAAACGTAACTAATTAGTCATCAGGCTAACAAATATGTTCATAACTCTACTGGAGAGCTATACTGTGAATACGAAATCGTGGTAAACGATCTCTGCCAAATTAATAGGAGTAAATACGGGAAAACACAAGCGTTTTTTCTGTAACTAGAAGAGAAGCATGGCAGTTTGAATATGTAATTTTTGGTAATAGACAAACCGCCCCTTGAAAGTGCTACCGTTTTTCGCGTCTGCCTGAAAGTAGACGCTATATGCAATCGACTCGAGTGTTCGAAGGCAGACATCTGAAGATTTAAGGATTTTCTAATTTTTCATTTAATGATTTAGCTGACGCAACTTTTTTATAGTCGCTATGAAACCGTTTGTTCACGTCTGGTTCTTAAGGCCGTTTTCCATTAACGTTCGCTTTGTCCGTGCGGGCGAAGCGTTCATTGTTTTTGACGCGCCCGCGTGAGCAGATATTAGAGACCTTAAGATTGAGGTTTACGGCAAACGTCAAACCGCTAGCGAGGTTTTTGATTTTACAACTCTATTATAATAGCTTTTACACCAGTTTTGAAATATGTTAAACTTATTAAACTTGTGCTCTTTAGCAATGATTTAAGAAAGCAAATTAACCACTAGTCATGCCATTCACCAAAGCAGTAAATTACGATTTGGCGTTTGAAGTTGACGTTTGGCGTATAGATTTAATGCTTTAACTGCTACGAGGGCTTGTAGTCGTTAAAGCATGAAATTTATACGCCAAACGTCAACTTCAAACGCCAAATCTTAATTTACTGCTTTGGTGAATGGCATGACTAGTGGTTAATTTGCTTTCTTAAATCATTGCTAAAGAGCACAAGTTTAATAAGTTTAACATATTTCAAAACTGGTGTAAAAGCTATAATAACAGAGTTGTAAAATCAAAAACTTCGCTAGCGGTTTGACGTTTGCCGTAAACGTCAATCTTAAGGTCTCTTTTCAAAGCTCGCTCCGCCCGCGCGGGCAAAGCGACTGCAATGGAAACCGGCCTTTAGAATGTCACATTGTTTTAAAAAATTATTGTTATTATTATTATTATTATAATAAATTTCCAAACTAGCAGTAACAACTGAATTACTTTGGAATTAGAAGGTATAAGAACATAGGTATTCAATCTATTCTATATTTACAGGTAAAAATTAAATAAGTAAGTTAGATAAAAATTACGATAATAAACTAAAGTTTACTTATTATAAGCACGAGACGCAGCAGGAATGAAAGTGTTCGAAAAACGTTCAGTTCTACACCTAGGTTCTAATAGGTTGGAATAAGACCTCAGATCATAAGTTTGAAGATTTTTAGGCGGTACTAAGGCATTCAGTTTATGAGTGGGTTCCAACATCTTCGAAAAAGGGCGCTTGCAAAGAACTGTTCTACGTTCATAAAGAGTCATTAAGTTTGCTTTAAGCAAACTTTCAGCTTATAGGTAGTTCCAGGAAAAATCATTTTTAATGCCCTTTTTTGGATTTTTTCGACTTGATCACTCAGGTACTGAGGAAGGCCATAATGCCACACCTGACAAGCATATTCCACAATTGGTCGGATATGTGTGCAATAGGTTGAGATCAGGCTATGAGAAGGTAAATCATTTCTTTTAAGAAGGCGCAGACCATACAAACGTTTCGCGGCTTTCTTGCAAATGTAGTCAATATGGTGATTCCATTTAAGATCGTCTGAAAGAACAACGCCCAATAATTTGGCCCCGGAAACGACGTCGACCTCTTGACCACGGATGGTAATAGGGGCAAACGATCGAATAAGCTTAGAAAAGCAGACACGCAATTCTTTGGTCTTTGATACATTTAACTTCATATTATTGACCGATGACCATTCAGAGCAGCTGATGATGTTAGCGGCTAACTGGGACGGAGAATTGTTTGATAATATTTCCCAAAGGCTAGTATCATCAACAAATTTAACAGTTTCATCCGCCACAGCCAAGTCATTGATCATAATCAAAAACAATAGCGGGCCGAGCTTTGTTCCTTGTGGAACGCCGGCGTTTAAAAACTTCCACTCAGAAAAGAACTGACCAAGACGGGTTCTTTGTTGTCTGTCTGTTAGAAAGTTTGCGATCCAGTTGAGTAACACGGGATGAATTTCCATGTCTTTCAATTTTTTCGAAAGAATGTTATGATCTAATCGATCAAACGCCTTAGAGAAATCAAGTAAACAAATCCGTATAGTGTTACCTTGTTTGTCAGCTGCTTCATATAATTTATGTAGCATGTAGATTAATGCCGTACTAGTACCAATTTTTTTTGAGACGGAGTTAAGAAGCCATTTGTAGGGAAAGGATTCAAGAATCTTGCTGATAATTGGTGTGAGGGAGATTGGTCTGAAGTCAGAATCAACATCTTTAGGGGGCGAAGATTTTTGAATTGGTGTAACATTTGTTGCCTTCCATATTGAGGGAACAAATCCTTCACGAACTGATGAATTAAAAATGGAACACAAAGGTTGACACAACACTGAAGCGTTTTCCCGGAGAAGCCAAGAAGGAATTTCATCGGGACCAGCAGATGAATGAAGTTTAGATGATAATAGAGCCTTTTTCAGTCTCCTCGACAGAGATGCAGAACTCATCTGGAAAGTCATTTGTGGGAAGGGGAAGCCAGTTCAGACTGGAAATATAAAAGTTGGACTTTACTCTTGAAAGTATTCTTCAAGAGTTAGCGGCTTCAAGTTAACCTGACACGATTTTGATAAATATGCGTACATGGCATTCCGTGAAAATCCACAAACATGCAGTATATACGATTTCAGTGGAACATATGAAAGAGCTCGTCGTTGAATTCCACAAACCTAAAATACTGTACAGTGTCGTGGGAAAATAATACTAGATTAATAATAGAGTATTTCGAAATCATCAAATTAAAAAAAATAGGTACGCTGAGCGTACAGTATGGTTCGGCAGATCTACCGTGAGTATAGGTTCAAGATTGGCTATAGATTCAAGTACATTCATTTCTTGCTCTCTATTGACATCCAATAGCTCTGAAGGTCGTAAACAGTTTTTATACCATATTTCCCAGCTAAATCTAGTTTTATTCCAACGGACTGTATCGTTAATCGAGTTTTCAGTTCATAAAATCATGACATAATTTTTTCATCGAAGTCAAAATACGAAATTTTGGCACACCCATTGCCAAGATGAGCTGTTGGACGTCATTTCCAGTCTCTTTCAAACTTTGTGGACTCCAGTTCTAGCTTGAGATACCTAAATTGTCATGTGACGACCAACATACAGTTTTCAGAAATATTTGTGTTTAATTATTTTTATACACGGTAACCTATCAATTGACATTGATTTTCACAGGGCCGTGTAATAGTTACAAGTAAGAAAAGATTGGAACAGAATTAGAATATTTACAATTTATTGTTTAGATGCTGATTTCAGGTCTTAACCCCCCATATAAGTAAAACTTCTCTTCATAGAGTTCGTATTTGGTTTTGCCATTACTTCTTTTAAATTATAATTAAAATTGTTGCACTTTTCAAAAAGGCTACTTATTATCTCCGGATCGTTATCATTCATAACATTACTCATACATTTTTCCATGAGATTTTGTCGCCTTTCATCCAGTGTTTTCCAGCCTAACTTGTGTAATATTTGTTTTGATCGGACGTCATAATTATCACCTGTAATGACCCTTGCCGCCCTGTTTTGAAGTTTTTGTAAATTTATATTAATTTCAATGTTTCTGAACAATTACTCCAAACAAGGGAGCAGTAGTCAAAATGAGGTAGAATAGCATTATAAATCATTTTCAAAGTATCTCGAGAAACAAAAGGCTTACAAAGTCGTAGTATTCCTATCCCCTTCGAAGTTTCTTACAAATACTACGTATATTTTTGCATTGATATTTTCATGATTATTGATATTTTTGCATTTAACGATAACATAAATTAGCATTAATTAAATTAATGCGACAAGCTGCTTGAAAGTTTCAATGTTTTGAAAATATATTTGGAAGTTTTCGTTGCCAAACAACTTGTGCAAGATTTAGAAAGTTATTTTTGGAAAAATAACGTATGTTATTCAATTTTTAGAGTATTTGAGATGATTATTTATAAATTTCATACAAATTGATATAGTGATTGTACTAAAATACGCTCGTGTTCCAGTAAAGACGAGATACCGTTTAGAATCATTGAATCAATTAATTTGAAATACCTTACTTGTATTAAAATTCGCGTCGTACTAGCTCATTTTCGCTCAGCTGTAAATTCGCCCACCTGGTTGAGACTTATTCGTGCAGCTTTAATTTAGCGCAAGTAATTTTCCCTGTTCGTTCTTTTTGGTTTGTTTAATAGAACTATTAACGCATTTATAATGAGTATTTTTGACTAACCTCAAATTATATACAAATATTTTTGAATGACCTCAAAGAATGGCTTCAAAATTATGTAATGTAAGCAAAATTCATGATAGCTAACAGTTAATAAAGCGCGAGTTCAAAATACCAACAAGAACTAATACAATAACATAATGCTCAAGAGAATAAACTCAACTGATTTGCATTACTAACAATGAGTGTCTCATATTAGACCACAAAGCTTTTCGCGCGGATTATATTTCGCGCAGTACTAAAATTTGCGCACCCAGCGCTGCGCGAATTATAGTATCGCGCGAATTTTAATACAAGCAAGATACTTAAATATACATATATATTGCAGGCTTGTGGAAGAAATTCAACTTTAATGTTGTGATAAAAATTGAAAAGTAGAGTGAAATTTGTCAAAAGCGATTGCAATTTACACACGGCTGTGTATTGTCTATATCAACGTATTAACACCTCGAGTAAATACAATTCAAACCAAGGTCTGTGTTCACAAAATCTACATACATAAGAATATCCAAGAACATTAACTTACCGTAAATGTCGACGAGAACCAAAAAGCAAAGTTAGCAAACGAAATCAGCGAAACCAAGAATGTCATAAACCTCTTTGGCTTTTTGCAATATGAAAGCACACGCTTGGCTTGTTATGTGATCCATTCAATTTGGAGTGCAATAATGACGAGCCAGACAGCTCCAGATTGGCAGCTCCAGATTGGCGAATCTGGAGCCAGCTCCAGATACAATTTCAATCTGGAGCTGGAACGACTAGTTTGTAAACAAACTGCTTTGGACGCTTAACTACCGATGGATATTCAATTATTTTGAAAGACCTTTTTTTCTTGTCATATTCCTTAGTACGTGATGGAAAATGAAAACATTATTCCGTTCCGTTCGTCCATGGTAGCTTCTGAAAGATCACTGTTTTTTCTGACAACGGGAATGGCCAGCGGTCGGATAGCCCGCGTGCAGGCCCAAGGGAGCAGGCTGAAGGGAACTTGATAGTGGGCCTGCAAGCAAGGCCCGGTATTTTGTACTTTCCGCGTTCGCCCACGAACGCGGCATTCTGATTGGCTGTTTGCTGTTGGATTCTATAATTAGGTCAGTGATTCATCACAAAGGCATAGACAAAGGCTCTCGATAAGCTTAAAATTCGAAAATTGATCACTTTTTTCGATTACAAATGGAACAAGAACAGACTGTTTATTGTTTACTTGAAGGAAGAGATGTTTTTGCCGTTATGCCAATGAGGATTGCTTGTCGTGAGGTGTTGGAATAGCAACATTTAATACGAATGGGGTATAAAACTATAGTAACCTTTACTTGAGTTTCATTAATTTCAAACAGACTTGATACGTTATATGTTCCTCAAGAAAATTATCTTTTGGTTGATGTTGAGATGCAGTTGCATGTAAGCCTATTCAAAATACTTTGCGATTTACAAGGCTTCGCTGAGAGAGCAAAAGAGAAGACGGTATTAAATTGCCGTTTGAAACGAAACGATCTGGACTCTGAACGCTCTCTTCTTTTGTAGAGTTCTCACCAAATGAAATAACTGAAATAAATTTCGTACTTTCCGCCGCCAACAAGAATTGCACACACGATCTGATAAGTGAGACAATTTATTTATAACAATGGCGACAGCGAAGCAACATTATAAATGCTGATGTGGTCGCACGACTTCCCTCACGATTTGAAGTTTGAGACTGGTTTTCTGTTGAAATTCGTCTTAATTTGCCTGTTCCGATTTTAGTTGAAAATGAGCACCGGCAAATTTGTCAATTACTGACGGCGTTGCTTGCTTTTTTGGAGTTAAAACGCAGCCATTTAGACATTGTTTATGTTCTGAATAAGCAGAGAAAACCCCGCAACATTTTAATGCGAGTTTGTTTGTTAATATTTGGGTGCTGTCATTGGTTCTTTTTTGACAATTGACGCGCGAATGGGGCGTGTTATGAAAAGGGGCGTTTTACAAAATACCGGGCTTTGCTTGCAGGCCCACTATCAGTTCCCTTGGGCCTGCACGCGGGCTAGCGGTCGGATAGATCGCAAAGCTTGTTTAAAACCTTATTTTGTTACCTTTATAATGAAAAACTTAAAAATTTGATCGATGACCATTCTGGAGAATGTATTCAAAAGTAATTTCATGCGCTCAACTTATTTCCACGTCGCGAGACCGCGATAAATAACTCGCGCAAAGTTGAACTGTCTAATTTCGCGCACGGCCCAGCTGTGTTAATTTTATCCTTCCGTGAATACAACAACTTTGGTATCCATAAATTTACGCTTTCGAGGAGTAAGAAATTGATATGTTGATTACTTATTATCATTTGTTGCGCTTTTCTGAAGAACTAACGATATAAACATGTTTAATATCCGAAACACACAACGCAGACGAGATCGCTAGAAACGGTGTTATTATGCGGCTCAAGTCGTCGAAAGGCCATAGCATGTCAAATGCGTCTAGCATCGTCTAAATTGCTTCGCAAATTTCTTGCCAATTTCGCCCTGCCACGAATTTCTAAAAGATGACCCTTCTAGAGAAACATTCATACTATCATATTTTACAGCATTTGAAACTTTAGGATGCATATTCACCATGAGCAACTCATGAAAACACTAGCATTCGTTACCGAGGTGAGAAATCAACTTTCAAGAGATGTGAAATATTACACCTAAACAATATTCTGTGTTATCTGGCACATGCAAGACATTTAATAATCTCAGGGGAAAACCGTATTAATTATAATGTCGGCATGCAAATGCAATGAGGATTGAGGACATGGCAAGGCATTTAAAAAGTGCCGAGGAATAGGAACAAGGCAATTTTCCTTGTTTCGGTATGCGCTGTATTTTTGGACCCCAATCGCTGCTAATCTTGTTGTTGTTGTTGTTGTTGTTGTTGTTGTTGTTGTTGTTGTTGTTGTTGTTGTTGTTGTTGTTGTTGTTGTTGTTGTTGTTTGTGTTGTTGTTGTTGTTAGGGGGCGACGCTCTTTGAAAAAACCCTAAGGCTCCGTCATTACTTGTCTGATCGGAATGAAATTTGACACAATTATTCTAAGCAATATTCCGCATCGATTGACGGTGTTCGATTTTTCATTTTTGACTTTAGAAGCAAGATACAAGCAATTTTTGACTGTATTCGTAGCAAATAATATTTAACAAATATAAAACATTTTCCGTGTTGATATACAGTTATATCAACACGAGTGGAAATTGGGAAAACGAGAAATTGTGTGGAAACACGACGCCCGAAGGGCGGAGTGTTTTCATACAATTTCGAGTTTTCCCAACTTCCACGAGTGTTGATATAACTATATATCAATACGGAAAAAAATGTTTTATATTTGTTTTATAATATAGCAATGTCAAAAGCCCGAAGAATAAGAAAAATTTCCGTGTTTACAAGCGGCGGAAAATTTCCCGTGTTGACATGGAGTTATATCAACACGGCTCTTAGCCAATCAGCGTTCAGAATTTACAAATGCTATATTATAAATACATATCATTAATATTCAGCAAATATATATATCAGCAAACGCAAACGATAAGAAAGACATTGTCTTGTCTATTGTTGTGAACACAATCACAATAGTCTAAAGCTTCTCAAGAATGTGAACGACTAATTATAACAATTAATTATAAGCGTTAAATTAAGTTGACTAAATTTAACACGCTGGCTTAGTTTCTCAAAGCGTAGTGGAGTAATATTGCTATCTGGCTGTCATATAATATTCATAGTCCGATAGAAAATCGTGAACCGTAAAAACAAAGACATGAAAATTTGTTTTTAGCACAAGCATGCAGTTATGAAGCCATGACTAAGCGAGTTGAAATTGCATTAACCTGGCAACAATTCAGATAATTTGTACCTTAACTTATTTTGTAATTAATGGCAGGCACGGCAAGGCAAAATTTGATGTACGGCAAAAGTTAGCTGACTTAGGCACGGCATGTTTATTCTAAATATTGTGGGACATTTAACTTATCTATCGAATTCAAATGCGAGGAAATACTTTTGAAAACTGCGCATTTAGTTATCTATGCTTTGTCCAGATTTACACCTCATTTAGGCTATATACACACGGCACTAGACACATTTTGCCCGGATAAAGTGTATCTTGCATGACCAAATTAAAGCAAAACATTTAGCGAACTCAGTCTACGTTGCAAACTTCGAGAACATTAGTTTCACAAGTGTCTAGTTATTTGTTTATCAAGTCAAAATCTCGAAGGTTTTGAACGTTTAACGATTTGCACAAGATCGAAACTGGGTCACGCAGTTCCTGGTCCACTATAGTACGATCGTACTTGTTTCAATACATGAGAAAACACGACGCTTTTTCACAAAGATAAAATGTTTTTAAAGCATGCGTAGCCGCGTAGGTTTGAATTTGCGATTGCGCTGATCATGTTAATAAGGAAAGCTTAAAACACACCCCTCATATTAATTACTTATACGGGCAAAAACGATGTTTTAGCTTATGTGTTGAAAAAAGAATACAGCGTATATAAACCTATGCATGATATTATGGTTAATACGGTTTTCCCCTGAGATTATTAAATGTCTTGCACGTGCCAGATAACACGGAATATTGTTTAGGTGTAATATTTCACATCTCTTGAAAGTTGATTTCTCACCTCGGTAACGAATGCTAGTGTTTTCATGAGTTGCTCATGGTGGATATGCATCCTAAAGTTTCAAATGCTGTAAAATATGATAGTATGAATGTTTCTCTAGAAGGGTCATCTTTTAGAAATTCGTGGCAGGGCGAAATTGGCGAGAAATTTGCGAAGCAATTTAGACGATGCTAGACGCATTTGACATGCTATGGCCTTTCGACGACTTGAGCCGCATAATAACACCGTTTCTAGCGATCTCGTCTGCATTGTGTGTTTCGGATATTAAACATGTTTATATCGTTAGTTCTTCAGAAAAGCGCAACATTTGATATTATGTCATCAACATATCAATTTCTTACTCCTCGAAAGCGTAAATTTACGGATACCAAAGTTGTTGTATTCACGGAAGGATAAAATTAACACAGCCGGGCCGTGCGCGATATTAGACAGTTCAACTTTGCGCGAGTTATTTATCGCGGTCTCGCGACGTGGAAATAAGTTGAGCGCATGAAATTACTTTTGAATACATTCTCCAGAATGGTCATCGATCAAATTTTTAAGTTTTTCATTATAAAGGTAACAAAATAAGGTTTTAAACAAGCTTTGCGATCTATCCGACCGCTGGCCATTCCCGTTGTCAGAAAAAACAGTGATCTTTCAGAAGCTACCATGGACGAACGGAACGGAATAATGTTCTCATTTTCCATCACGTACTAAGGAATATGACAAGAAAAAAAGGTCTTTCAAAATAATTGAATGTCCATCGGTAGTAAAGCGTCCAAAGCAGTTTGTTTACAAACTAGTCGTTCCAGCTCCAGATTGAAATTGTATCTGGAGCTGGCTCCAGATTCGCCAATCTGGAGCTGCCAATCTGGAGCTGTCTGGCTCGTCATGAGTGCAATACGCTCCGTGGTCTAAAAGACCGCGGGCGCAAAAAAACGAATGACTGACGATATCGAATAAAGCGATAATCATTACGTCTGGCATCGATTTTCTCATTTCTTTTATTATTATTTAAACGTATATAACCGTGTATCATTTGTTCATTTTTGATGTTGCAGTAATGTCAAGGTCATGGCTTCCGTCAATCTGCAAGAAAAAGCTAATTTTACAAGGATTAGTAGACTTTTGGTCGACAAAGGGACTGAAGCTTTAAGAAATACTCTGGATGCCATACATCCTCCTGCTAACCTACCCGCAGTTCTTAATGCCAACAGAACAACCCTTCTAAAGTTAAAACCTCGAGTTATCAATGATACCCAGTGGGATTTATTGTTTCCTCCATCCGGCAACCCACCAGATTCGAAGACCTTTGATGTTACATTGCTGACTGTTCTTTTGCGGAATCTTGCTGGCTTACCCCCTCCTGCAACAGGCTGGAATACGATGCCTCCAGACACCGATAATTCTCTTGGAGCAAATATTGCGCGAATCAAATTGTTTAGAAATCAAGTTTATGGCCATGTTACCTCAACACAAGTAGACAAAATAACATTTCGCAATTTATGGCAGAAAATTTCTAAAGCTTTGATCGACTTGAAGGTTCCACAAAAAGAAATCGATGATTTGAAAACATGTCCTTTGGGTCCTGAAGAAGAAATCTATGGGCAGTCGCTTAAAGAATGGGTCTTAAAAGAAGAAGAATGTAAGAATATGCTGGACGATCTTACAAGAGGTGTTAGTTTGATTCACAGTCAGCAAAAGGATGACAGAGAAGTTATCGAGCAAATTCACCAAAGGGTACAGCAGTTGTGCACTTCTAGTTCGAGTGAGTCCGAACTTCCAAGATCTACGCATAACTCGGAGCAGAGTAAAGCTAGTGAAAAACACAGTAGGGAAGAACAATTATTGCAAAAGCTTGCAAAACATAATTTCAAGAGTAAAACAAGAAGTAAAGTCAAGTTTTTCCACCCTGGCACAAGGGAATGGTTATTGAAACGGATTTACAGTTGGTTTGCAGATGAAGATGGGTCGAGATTATTGCTATTAACTGCCGGGCCTGGGTTTGGCAAAAGCGTGTTCGCTGCAAGAGTTTGCGATATCTTTGAAGAAAAGGGGAGATTGGCAGCATGCCATTTTTGTGATTTTAGCAATTCGAATCTAAAAGATCCTATGATGATGCTACAGTCCCTTGCAAGTCATATGTGTCAAAATATCGTTGGTTTTAAAGAAAAGCTTCTTGATCAGTTAAAGAGACCATATAAAGCCGATAGCCTGAAGGACGCCTTTCAAATATATTTGCAAAATCCGCTTGATGAGTTGGACGAAGAACATTGCTTAATTGTGATCGATGGCTTGGATGAAAGTGCGACTGATGATAAAAGTGACATGGTGAAATTGATTGCTGATAATTTTCCAGATCTCCCGAGATGTGTCAAAGTCTTGGTGACTAGCCGACCGGAGCTATCCTTACAAAGATTGGACCATATCGAAGTGATAGAAATTGATGTCTATGATGTGGACAATGAATCAGATATTCTAAAATATCTAAATGTTTGCCTTCCAACCCTTGCAGCCAGAGATGAAATGAATCATTCAGCACAACCTCACCATTGGAATGTTCTTCCTGCGATTGTTAGAAAGTGCGAGGGTTCATTTCTGTATGCTTTCCACGTTCAGCATGAATTGTGTAAACGCAAGGATCTTGACACCATGACATTTGAAGACATTGTGTCTTTTCTTCCTGAAGGAGTGGGTTCTATCTACCAAGCTTATTTTCGTCGCCTTGAGATTGAACTTGAAGCCGCAATGAAAAGAAATCCTGATTTATTTAAGCTCTTGGAATTGCTTGTAGCTATTGACACAATGAAAGCAGAACTTCCCCTCAAGTTCGTGGCTAGGGCTCTTGGTTTAGCTCTTGATTGTCGTGAAACGAAAAAAATCATTAACAAAGTTAACGAGGCGGTATCGTGCTTGTTGTACGTCTCAGACGATTTGATAACCGTTTTTCACAAATCCGTATGTGACTGGCTTCTTGCAAATGGATACGACGATCATGAGTATACTGTCAAAGTCAGTGATGGTGAAAAACGACTGTGGCTGGTATGCGAACAGGTTTTCCAAGAAATAAAAAGAAACGTTTCCTTAGGACACAACTTGAAGCTTACCAACGAGGTGACGCACGCTCTGGAATACGGACAGAAATATCTACTTGCCTGTCATGTTAAGGATAGTTTTTCATGGTTTGTGGATATGATAATTGTTTATGTCCTTTTACACGTCTATCCTAAAAGTACTCGCCCTGTTCAAGACATCTTGGAACAGGTTCTTCGGCGTGATGTGGTCCTAAGTGTTCAATTACGACAACGATTTTCATGGCATTTTGCCGAAATTAGTTATCTAGGAAATCACAATTTGTTACTGGTATTCGATTATGAGTCCACGAAACCTTTTTCCTACCTAGAAAGTGTCCTTCATTATTCCCCGGAAGGTTGTTTTACTGATGACGAGAGGAAAATCGCGGAAGTGATTTTAGCAAAATCCCCCCGTTGTGTGAAGCATAGTAACGCGTTTGGAATGAAAACTTTAAAGCCGCTTGATACCAAACTTTTTCATTCCCTCATTGCAGCTGTTGGTGTTTCTTCAAGTAAGAAGTTAGCCGCTATTGCATTGGAAAATGGAATCATTTGTGTTTTAAGCTTGCCAGAACTGATCCAATTATGGCAGTATTCCACCGGATACAAGTGCATTTCCTGTTGCACCTTTGCTCTAGACGATACGTTCGTTTTGTATGGAAAACTTGAAACGGTACTTAACATTGAAGAGAAAAAGGAAGCAGCATTTTTTGGTGGAGAAGTGGAAAGGTTCAAATCTTGTGCGTTTTCTCCAAACGGCAAAAGGTTAATAACCAGCGATGGTTCAGACACCCTAAAGCTGTGGGATGTAGTTAGACGTAGTTTGGTGGCAGTTCTTTCTGCAGGAGCTCCGGTAGATGGCTGTACTTTTAGCAACACAGGACTCTTTATCATAGGGGGTGCAAACTATGCGAATAAAGGTGTTTACTGTGTATGGAACTCCATAACATTACAGAGAGTCGATCAAAGGTCAAACTTTTCTGGTAGTATGGGTAGAAAGAAAGATGGGGTCCTATTGAGTGAAAGATGTAATCGTTGTTTTCGGCCAGAGTGGAAAGAATTAAATCCTCCGAAAGGGTTGGGAATCATGGCATCCATGCAGTTGAATCGCCATCTTTCATATGTTATGATGTCGGTGTTTGATTCCATGTTGCAAGGAAAATGTTGCAAAACCTCCACTGGAATCTACAAAGAAGTGGACTGTTTTTTTCATTTGGATAGCCAAAAGTATTTGCGCGTAATTGATAGTATACATTTCACAACGCTCGCCATATGGGAAATTTTCACAGGAAATCCCGGATTTTTGACGGAGGGCGTGCCCATTCTTGACATTGCAGCGGTGGAAGATGATCATTGGTTGTATGGCGATGAGCAAAAGGTGGTTCTTTTCAGCTCAGTGCTCCCAAACGAAAATCAGTTGAGTTTGTCACGTCCGACATGCGTTCTTTGGTGCTCATTTTCTCCCGATGGTACTCGACTTGCCACGTGCACATCCGACGGATTTATCAACATCTGGAATGTCGATACGTCCCAAGTTTATCAAAGTCTTAGAAGCAATCTTGACACATCGTCAGCTGCTTGTTGGTGGTCGGACAAGTACCTTTTCGTTTGCCATGTAATTGACACCATTCCCAGCTTGTCAAGATATCCAGTTGATAGAACCTTAAAGATTATTGTAACCGAGAAGCAGCCAATGCCACTTTGTTCCGTGAACAACCAGTTTTTACCGTTTTCAGGGTTCCTGGATTTTTTTGAAGGTTATCTTAGCTTTGAGTGTGGTTACACGGAGCCTGTAAAAGTTATCGATGTCAAGAAAATAGGACATCCCAAAGTAGTCGTATTGCCAGAAATTCAGCCCAAGATGAGTATTGCAGTTTCGTCCCGTGCTTCCTTTGTTTTAGGCGCTGGTATAGGCGGATATTTTCTTTGGAAAAAGAATGAAGCTCAGCCATCCGTATATAATGTGTTTGTTAGGTTCGAGCATCCATCACGTGTAACGCGGTTTATTTTTAAACCTAACCGTTATGAGTGTTGTTTTAGTAATGATTCTAAATTCGCTCTTGTTTCCTTTGTGATGTGGCAACAACGAAGGTTCGTTGTTATTGACGTGGATACTGGTATTCTGGCTATGGACGAGATCCACGACGGTAAAAGACGGAGGTTATGTCTTGCAATTCCAAAAGTATTCTGTACTGACAGGGTTGTTATTCATTTAACTTCTAACATGATAGAAATTTTTGATTTGGAGAGTTGGAAGCTTCTTGAATCGTCCTTCCAGCGGCATCTTACCGAAGCAATTCACTCGAAATTATCACCAAAAGGAACTGTCCTTGCAGTACCTAGACTAACTGGTGATATGGGATTCCTTCATTTGTGCATTCCCAAACACTCTTCAGTATCGAATGGGCAGAAAAACTGGGAAAGGCTGGGCGGTGTTAAATTCGTCTTACCTGTACCTAGTAGTTCAGGGAATATACCGGAAGTTAAAAAGAAGGTCAGAGAGAGCTTACCTGGACCTGGTGGATTTGGAAACATACCGAAAGTTGAAAAGAGGGTCGCAGAGAGCTTACCTGGTCCTAGTATACCGAAAGTTAAAAAGACTTTCTGATGTACATAATTTCTGAAACAAGAAAAACTTGTGTGCTGAGAATTTGAATGGAGTGACAATAGAAATTGGACTTTGATTTGGGAAGCGGTTAGACTTTGCTTGGAGCCAGTCTAAAATGGAGAAGTAAGACGTCTCCTTCCCTCCGCTAGTCTGGGAGTTCACATCGGGCAAGTGATAGCACTCCCTAGCCCCCCTTACCAGGGTTACGGTACTCTGGTGTGTTTTGGAGAAGTCTCTTAGGACGAAACTACTTATGAAATGAAGGACAACAAGGCGATGACGACGAAGTTTGCTTTGGTCATATATATATATATATATATATATATATATATATATATATATATATATATATATATATATATATATATATATATATAATGTAATTAACAGTGTAAATACACGCGATGTTAGTTCAACGCCCTTTCGCTTAAGTTAAACTCTTAAAGTTAGATGACGTCACGTTGGTCATAGAAACTTTTAAAGGACATTGGCAATAAAAAATTAGTTTGTCTCAATCAAAAGAACTCTTAAAATTATATATTAAACTCTATTACCGATTTGTCATATCTTGCTTAGTTCTCGAAATATTTAGACCGAAATTTATGAGCTTTCCGCCATCTTGGAAAAATTCTTTACCTCATTAACTATGGTTTTGATGACGTCAGGAGTTGGGTTAACCATATAAAACTACTTTAAAATGATCGAATAACAATCCAAAATTGTTTGAAATGTTTTTAATCATTTCTAAATTTCCGACAGCAACCAGAAACGAAGTTTTGTACCCATATTGATCGCTTACTCTCAAGATAAAAAATTAGCGTGACCCCTCTCTTGACGTAACATGCATATCCTCAATAATCCAAAATGGCGAACAGCTCACTTTTTTCAGTCGAAATATTTTGAAAACTAAGCAAGATATAAACAATCTGTAATAGAGTTTAATATATAGTTTTAAGAGTTCTTTCAAATGAACTAAACTAATTTTTTATTGCCAATGTCCTTTAACAAGATGAACTAAATGTAAATAATGTATGTTGATAAAAACAAAAAAGATTGATCTTCCATTAAAGCAAGGAATGATTTTTTCGTTTAGTATATTTTTCAATCAGTCACGAATTGTTACGGGGGCCATTTTCAAGCTCTAGATCAGCAAAATAAAGGTTTGATGAGTGTTCTAACTATGTTTTAACTTAAATTGAATAAAGGATTACCGAATGGTTTTCCGTGCAGGATTGCGTGATACGCTTTCCGAAAGTCTCGCGACATCCCAAGTGCTGCATGGATCACGCTATCCTGCTTGGAAAACCATTTGGTAATTGTTTTATAAAATAACTACAGTGAAACAATGACATTTTGAGAATCGCGCGAAGGCATTTTAATCCTCGTGCAGGATAGCCTGATTTTGCACGGCTATTGACCAATCAAATTGCGTGTTTCACTGTAGTGAAACATGATAGTGTTGGGGCAGAGGTGTTGGGGAAGCATTAAGAACAGCTAACCAAGGTCGCGTGACTGCAAAGTCTCGTGTACACTCTCATCCTCGTTTGGCCAGGGCTCAAGGCTTCGTAATAGGCCAATACTCACACTACGAACAAACTAAAATTGATTATATTATGCGATGTTACAGCATTGCAGTGCAGTAGCAAGCTCTTCGGGTGTGAGTCGGGACTGTACGATTTAAAAAGGGGTTTCTGTGAATTTCTGTTAATTAAATTAGAGAATTCCAGCTTCGCTGTGTTAACGGTGCAACCGAGGGTTAGAACAACGGCGTCTACCGGCATCGATGGGTTAGGGGGTGATTACATGGACCGGACTAGCCCGGTTAACCGGGTCAGCCCGGCTGAGCGAGATGACTTTTAATTTACAATTACATGTAGCGGGTTAACCGGGCTGAAGTAAGCTCATATTAAAAAGTGTTAATACCTAAATAATTGTTGCATGCTGGATATTAACTAAAGAGTGTTTATATATGCGGAATTTTAGGGCTTCCCTACATTGTGATTTGTATTCGTTGATGTATTTATATTAGGTATTGTTTCAAACGCGTTTTCTTCGCTTATGCTGCGCCACTAAATCCAGTCGATTCACTATCTAAAACGTTTAAGCGTTTATTGATGCTCAAAACTAGTATTTTAGTGCAAATTTGTGTTTTAAAAGTAAAAACCGTGCGTTTGCAATTTTCAGCCCGGTATGCTGGGCTGAAGCGATTACATAGTGAATTTCAGCCCGGCTAGCCAGGTCAGCCCGGTTGGGACAGCCGCGACCCCGGCAAAGCAGGCTGGCCCGGCTGCCATGTGATCGAAATTCAAAATTTATATGAGATTATTATAATAAGCGGACTAGCCCGGCCAATGTAATCGGCCCTTTAATAATGTACGTTGCAACTTGAAAGTGCCATTAAAACTTTCTTTTCTGCTTTCAGTTTTAGTAAAAAAGCAAAGGGTTTCTGACAAGCCAATTTGCTGGCCAAGTGGAGGTGATTCTTACCAGTTACTCTACCAGCTCTTTTATGTGTGATTTTCACTGTACTCGTATATGAAGAATTACCCTGAGTTATTCTTCCGCCGCATCAACTAACATAAGAAAACTTGTCTGGCATTAGAAAAATTCCGAATCCAAAGAAAAATGGAGTAGCCATTCCAGGGGCGTGGTGAACGATTCCAGATTGGGGGGGGGGCGTCATACCATAATGACCAACTTTTTCAATGAAAATGACCAACTTTTTCGTCGACCCCCCCCCGTCGCCAAAAAATTTTCGGTCAGTGAGTGTACCATTTTAGGGGTAAAAAAAATTTTCCGGACATATCCAAATTTTTCGCGACATAAAAAATTTTTCCGGATATCACAAATTTTCTCCGTTTATCAAAGAAATTTTTCTAAAATTCTGAAAATTTTTTGGATTTTCTAAAATTTTTGTAAATAATATAATATTTTCTTTAATATTTAAATAATTCCTTTGACCGACTTTTCAAATTTTGACCAACTTTTCAAAGTTCATAATTCATCAACTAACATAAGAAAACTTGTCTGGCATTAGAAAAACTCCGAATCCAAAGAAAAATGGAGTAGCCATTCTTTTTCTTAAGTTATAATTATAACTTGTACAGTCAAAACAACGAAATTTCACCCCATTGTTTTATGATTGCGTTGTGAATAAATCCGAAATGACCAGTAACATTCTTTGCCAAACTGTCTTCGCTGGCTTGTTTCTTTCTTTAGATATTCAATGCTTGATATACAAATTGTCCTCACTATAAAGTCAAATTGCATAATGGCTTTTTTTTTAAAAGTTCTTTTAAGTTATGTGTCGACATATCATAGTATGTTGACATAACACAAATGTACGGTTTTATGATTTCGATGCACGATATCCCAAGATCTTGAAGTTTTTTCAGAAATCATTATGCAATGTGCCGTCTTGGTGAGTATCATTTGCATATTAAAAATGTTTCAATATCTTGGCAAACTCTTACTCGGACAATTTGACTTTTATTTGATGAGAGCTAGCAGAAGCATGATAGTCGCAGTTCTCATCAGCTCTTATCCTCGTCTGACTGGGACTTTACAGTGGTAGGTTTATCAAGCTGCTAACAAAATAACATAACTAGAGTTCATGTAATCATGAATTACTTGTTGGTCGTAACGTCTAACTTTTTAAAGTACGTAGAAATTGGGTAGACATTCTCAGAGTCTGCAGTGGGACCAGTAAAACACACTCTTTCGTCAAGCTGCAACTTGTCATTCATAACATAGACACGCATGTGGAGTGATAGGGTACCAGACCATGTGTACTTTTTACCAGGCTTGATCAACTCCGCTAAGGTCCTATCTGTTTTGATCTTCTCAGATTCGTTCATACCAAAAAGTAGAAGGTTTCCAATTAAACCATTGAAAACAACAACTGCCTTGCCCGCATTTTTATTTACTGCACTGGTACCCACCGTAGCTAGAGATAACAGGAAATTAACAACAGCAGCAAAAGACGGCCAATTTATTCCGTGTGTTATCCATACATCATGTTCAGTATCGTTGAGGATTGAACATTTGGAACCCATTATTGTTTTACTGTTCTAGATTAAGAAAGTATAATTCACTTAGATGTTGTAGCCACAATATAGTTCTGCTGAATGTTCCCCTCCCTCCCCCCCCCCATTTTTTTCTCACCCCATGTGCTACTCTTTTCTACTTTATTTTGCCATAAGGTAAAGTGCCGATACCCTTGTTTAAATAATGAATTTCAAAACGGCACAAATCTAAATATAAAGTAAGCATAAAAGTTTGGCAAAACTTGCTTGTGAGTATATTTGAACTATATTCACTCAAATGCAAGATTAACATACGAGATGTATTCTATCTCGGCAATGACAGACACCTCACAAAATATTGGGGGGGGGGGGCGAATTTAGCTTGCCACCAGATGACCATGCACCTTCTGTTGCTGGAAATTTTAGTTCTTTAACCCTTTATGTGGCAATGCGCCCTTCTTTATTAGTTTACTTTGTCTATCGCCAGATGATTTTACTTTGTCAAGGAGAACGTGCTGCCACTCGATGGGTTAAACTTTTTTGTCCTAATTAAATATAATTGTCACAGCTTTGTTACACAGTGCATTATTGGGGGTTGGTTGCACGCCTCCCCCCCCCCCCCTGCGCTAGTGCCTGTCAATGTATCTTGGCTTAATGTTGTACCCCCCCTGGGGGTTTGCAGATTTTTTTATTTCTCAACTGTCAATTTCCCACTCCCAGGCAAATAAAGAAAGCCAATTCCCCCATACTGGGGACAACATTCACAAACCATTTTTGCACACAAACACATCAAAATTTCACAAATGTCAACTTGTGAAAGGCATCCATTAAGCGATTAAAGGATTAACTTCCCATTCTCTCGTGCCAGGCGGTAGCTTCCAGGGTCTTAGCTAGGATTTTAGATCTTGGGCGTGTTTCTAATGACCAGGGCGTGCACATGTCAATTACTTTGAATAGCAAAATAATGGCTCTAGTTATGCTCGCCAACAACAATGCCTGTGGTTGTTCTATGCTTTGCAGCCAAATACAAGGCGAGCATACGCTCATATTGCGCACTGACAATTAAGTTATTTCAACAAAATTAAAACCATTTCAACACCATACAGTTCCCATTATCCATCAAAACATTAAAACATCACGGATCACTTTTGCCAATTCAACAACAACAGTAGATTCTACAAATTTTCTTGACGTAAATAGGAAGAAATTCTGTCTGTCGTAAGTATAGCACCACCTTATTTTATGAACCTATATACACGGCCTTATATAAATAGTGTAGCCGCGTTCATTTTATCTAACCGTGTTTTTGCACTTTTGGCCGCGATAACACGGCCAACACGGCCCTCTAGCTAAGACCCTGGTAGCTTCCCATTCTCTCGTGCCCGCGAATACCGCCTGCTACGCAGGCTATTTAACATTTAAATGTTGTGAATTGTGATAGATTCTTGATTTCCATATAGTTGGCAAAATAAAGATGTGATTGGGTGGGACAAAGGCCAGACAAACTCGATTTTGTGTGGAGAGCTAAGGGGGTGTCCCCCAAAAAATTTGAATCTAGAAGCTCTTAAGTTATGGCAAAGATTTTTTAGGATATTAGCTTCTCCTCATCTCTTTTGGGGAGCTTCGCTCACCTCAATTTTACTTTCTGATCCATTACCCCAGCATGTAAGACAATAAAGTGGTTTGTGAGGAAATTAGGAGGGTCGTCTGGGCCTGGAAAACGTTTATATTTTGTATGCTCAATGACAGCATTTCTGGCATTTTATGGAGCATCCACAAGGAAAACGAGTAAATGAGGAGACTGCACAAGACCTGCACAAATAGGTATAGAACTGCACATTTTGTGTGGAACTACCCTAAAATAAACCTTGATTAAAGGCCATGTTACAGTGTTACACAAGGTATTATAAACTCGCAATGCAATCTCTGATGTACAGGCATGTTCATTAAAGCTAGATTACAGTCGCTTCTGCGCATGTGTCAAAAAAGTAAACAAATGTGAGCACACTTGTTTTGATTTTGTGTGCTCTCCAGTCCTTATTCGGATATGCGCGCTCAAAATGGCCGACTCGTAAGAGTTATATAATAGAGCCGTCCACTTCAAAGGCAAATTCTTCTAATGCTGGTCGCCA
>CACRXK020006588.1:0-24859 GCA_902702795.2 Paramuricea clavata | reverse complement strand
GCCGCCACGGCCCCTAGTGAACAAATCCTGTGTACGGCCCTGTATGCATTATCTACATTACAAATATTATTGTAAACAGCCCAATTTGTGTATACAAAAAAACACATCTAACTCAAACGCTCCTTCATTTCGTGGAGCCTTCATATCACTCGCAGTAGTTTTTCTCAGTAACGATGGGCCTTTTAGATGAAATAATATCACAGCATTCTACTGACAGTTGCTTCAACATGCATTTGATGAGCTCTGATCTAATCTCTTTAACACAGTATACAGCTGACGCAATTTCCTTCTATGCCCCTCTAAGGAGGGCACAGCCTAAGGGTTCCAGTTCAGGTTGAATTGTACGTTCTTTGGTCTGAGAAGGTCACTTCACTGTGAGCTATAAAGTTTTAAAAAAAAATATATGAATGTATATTTCTCTGAGGGAGGATCGACCTTTATATTATAAATAAATATTAAATACATAATCACATATTTATATGTGTCACTATTGTGGTAAAAATATAATGTAAAAATGTGCTGAATTCCGCACGAACATACCTTTTAATACGCCACAGTTTCGCATTCGGAAAAAGATTTTTTGATTTTCGAAACTTTTACAGGTGGAACAACTTTGACTGGAGTACTTGTGTGCTTTGGGTTGTAATGTGTGAATAGGTATGCACGCTTCCTCATCGTCGCTGAGTGCGATAAACTTTCATGGAGACGCAAGATCTGTTTCACTTGATCTCTTGGTGGAAAAATGTCCTTGGATCTTGTTCTCAACTTCTGTTAAATTTGATAAAATTCTGTCTCTTTTCTCAAGAAGTTTTAGGCAGGTCCTGCACAAGAAATTTATATCCCCACTGGCAATGTTCCTAAAACGAGTCGTTAGTGTACACTTGCAATTGTTCGGTAGGTTGTTGAATAGCTTCTAGGCAGTGTTTAACACCGAGTCCTTTCCATTGACGATAAACCTACTTCTAGGTACTGGATTATATAAACATAATATACAAATGTCTTCTATTTGGATACATTTTACATATCCGGCCATCTTGAATTTCAAAATCGATTTGCATGTGTTGGCATAATTTATATCAAATTATAGAATAAACCAATCATAACGCGCGACCAAAATCCGGTCGCGCTAACGTCATCAGTATGGAATGTTGTCACTCGAATCGCAGACTCTTCTTTGTGCGACGTCTCTCTCCTCCGCAGAGGCTTTATAATTGGCTATGAAGGCGCGAAGCCTCTGCACGATTCCACACCCAATATGGCGGTAAACCGGGGGGCGTATAATTATCAAACGCAAAATTCAAGTCAAATTCAAAATGACTGAGAAAACTTTTATTTAAATTTATATTTGACATTTGTATTTTTAGAAATGTGTCCAAAACCGCATAAAAGAAAAAAAATGAGTATGTATAGCATACAGAACTATTATTAAATTTATTATCAAGACTGAAAATACAATTCAACTATTTCAACTTCAGCAATATTTATAAACAAACGCGACCTTCAGTCGGTTTCGACCTGATTTATTTGGAGGTTCGTATCTTTGGTTCAATATACGCTATGTAGATGAAAATACCACCGTTCGATTCAGTACAAAAATATCTCCTAGTTTCTATCGATAGTTTTAGTGAAATGTCAACACTATAGCGATTTATGACCTTTGAAAGTCAAGCGGGATTTTGTATATTAATATCAAATCACGCAATGTTTACACTTGATAAAAATATAAACTAGGCATACCTTTCGGCGAACATAACTTCGGCTCCTTGGGACGCATCCTCTTTGTATTACTCTTGTTCGAAAGCGAATTCAAAACACTACTTAAAGTGTTATTTTTGAGCTTGTATCTTGAAAACTTCATCTTTTATTATGGTATTTCCATTCCTGGTCTGATTGTGAACTAATTCCCGAACATCAGCGTGTGACAGGCGCGTGCGACTGTGCGAGTAAAAACCAGATATTTTGAAAAATTAAAAATAAATATTTCTACTGGCCGTATTCAAAAGAAATTTTCTACACGAAAGCGCTTGAATACAAGGAGTATTTTACTTCTTTGACTGGTGGCGAATTCCGAAGAGTTCAAGCAATATTCAAGTTTTTCTCGATACGAAATATAGAATGTTTGGCCAAGCGGTGAGTAAAATATACGATTGTTCGCTTTGTGTATTAAATGTTAAAAAATATTACTTTTGACCATCCACAAACATGCAAGCACTAGTCAATGAGGTCAATCAATCATGCATTAAATAATGATTTAATTTTCAAAAAGACGTTTCTTGTTTAGCTTAAAAATCACCTTGTTTCGATGTTTACACTTTGTCCCACTTTGTCCCACTTTGCGATGCAAATCGTGCAGAGGCTTCGCGCCTTCCTTCGTCTTTCCCTTTGCCGCCTGCGCTCCTTCGCCCAGCGGCTACGCTCGTGTTTCAAGATCCGCCATGTAAAGTGTAGTGAAATGTATCTCATCGTAATACTAAATCCTAAGAAAACTAAAGCCTCTGCGGAGGAGAGAGGTGCGACGTTATATTAATAGGAGCAGCAAAGTAGAGGCTGTTTTCGCAGGCTAGCATTTTTCGCGCTCGTGTTCGACTTTTCTGTTTTGCTCGACGTTGCTCGTGAACCTTAATTGAAATAATAGAAATATACGAGCGTGCTCATGAGTATCAGTACGGGATTTATTTTGGTATACTGGATTTTGGTATACGATCGAATAGACAATTCCCATTATAGACTAATTTTAAAACTAGGCAAGGAGATGCAAATAAATTACCACAGCTAGAAAGAGCATACTAATATGAGTAAAATTGCAAAGTTTGGTTGCGAAATGTTATAAAATGCGTGAAATATAGCCTTGCAAAATTCGCAAATTTTGTATACTTTTGTATTGCGTGCGACATTTCGGCCTAAGGGCCTGTTCATATGATCCCGCTTACCGGGACGTCTCGCTTACCGATGATCTCGCCGCCTATCTATTTTCCTATAAAATGTGTTCATATGAGAAAGCGAGCTGGCCCGCTTGCCGAGATCTCGTTTGAATTTGCCGAGATCATAGGTAGGCGGGATGAAAATTTTTTCATATGAACACGCCAGCCCGCTTACCGGGATGAAGTCAAACAGTCTTGCCGGTTTAATTTAACACTTTTTACTTGGTTTTATGTTTGTTTTGTAAACAAGTATTAAATATGCACCTGAAGCAATACTTTTTCTTGTAAATAAACGAAGAAAAACACTAAAATCGCTAAGTATTTGTATTGCTTGACTGAAATGTAGAAGTTTTGCATACGCTAATTATAGAACTACAATGTAATTTCATCTCGGCAAGCGGGACGAAATACTCCATATGAACGCACGGAAATATTCGTCTCGGTAAGCGAGACGTCCCGGTAAGCGGGATCATATGAACAGGCCCTAAATGTGGTAGGAATGTGGTATGAATTTCCGCACGCAATACAAAAGTATACAAAATTTGCGAACTTTACAAGGCTATATTTTCCACATTTTACAACATTTCGCAACCAAATTTTGCAATTTTACTAATTTTAGTATGCTCTTTCTAGCTGTGGTGATTTATTTGAGTCTCCTTGCCAAGTTTAATTTTAAAATTAGTCTATAATGGGAATTGTCTATTGCATACGGTCACTCGCTTTACTCGTTACAATGCGACCCGCATTGCGAAATTAAATTAACCATGGACATGCTACGAGTCCACCCGACTTGTAGCATGTCCATGGTTAATTTCGCTGCATGATGGATTCACAAAGGAGAGCCGCCACAAAACCGTTCGCACCGTCAATATTCTCCACTCATTCCCCCTCCCTTTCAAATTTAATTAAAAGAAGTAGCTTTTCAGCTTAAGGAACACTTACAAATGAACACTCAGTAAAGCCGAGACACGCCGGTCGCCGGACGCTATTCACAACGCTGTGCCTGTGCGATTTTTCACTGGTATTTGAAATAAAACAGCTAATGAAATGAAATTTTAAGATATAAATGTAGACCAAATAACTCAAAATGTTGTAGCCAGGGATGTGGCGAGAGGGGGTGTCCTGGACCTTCAAAAATGTAAACTTTCTGGGGAGTATCCCCAGACCCCCTTTTCTTCGGCAACTTAGTATGACAGTGGTGATCAATCTGAAAAACCTCTATTATAATTAATACACCTCAGCCTTCAGGTAAATTTTTAATAAATT
Organism: Paramuricea clavata; assembly: GCA_902702795.2. Lineage (NCBI taxonomy): Eukaryota > Metazoa > Cnidaria > Anthozoa > Malacalcyonacea > Plexauridae > Paramuricea > Paramuricea clavata. Next base: position 20,672 of record CACRXK020006588.1, on the reverse strand, counting down.
CAAATTTCACGTATAATCATATAGGGGGCAAAATTACTCAACTATATGTTCTCTGGGAGAAATCGAACCTGCGGTAAGTTTTTCCATCTGCAATGCTCAAAACCTGAAATGAATGTGACATATAGGTTGGCCAAGCTTTTCTAATTTTCTTCGTGTAAATATTGTTAGGAAATTTGAGCTCAACGGCGAAGTTAAATAATCCGAGTTGCCTTGTCGGCAAGTCTATGAAGAGGTGTTCATCAACCGAGAGGTGTTCATGACGCAGTTGAAAAACAAAAAAGTGTTTTGTAGGTGGAGTTGTACGGAAACAAATAGTTCGCTGACCTCAGAATGACGTGCATCAATACCCACCCACTGTTGAATCGGAATTGACAATGTACAACTCGGAAGAGGTTTACTAACACTAACCCTACGCCAAAAACCAACTCTAACCCTGATCCTAACCCTACTATATAAGTTTGTTTCTAAACCAATCTTGAAGAAAAACGTTTTGACGAAATGTGGGTGGGTAAAGTCCAGGGGTGCCAGGATCGCGCACATTACACTCCAAACTACAGCTGTTTACACAAGAGGACATTTCAACGAAATTCGTCAATACTATTCCTGATTGTACAAATTACAAATAGAGTTGTACAGTTAATTGTATTTTAATCGTTTCCGATTCGATTTAATTGCAGTAATTTAAATCATTTCGTGTCTCATGCAACCTCACGGAATGAATTCCACCTTTTGTTTGCTCTTTAGCCTATTTTATTTACTCTTTAGTGTAACTGTGTTTGCTCAGGTTTGTATACTATGTAAAAGATGCTTTATATTGGCCATAAATATAGTAAAATACACTATTATTATTGTGTCTTGAACAGGAAAGGTAATTTAATACGTGATATCCTAAACCACATTTTAATAAGGATAGTCATTTCCCATATACGTCACCCGCCTCGACTCCAAAAATTCAAGTGATTAGCATACAGCGATTACACAATTTATATAAAAAATTTACCGCATGAGTTCACAATTGACACTGTGTAAATTGGATTCAAATTTCATACAATAAAATCACAGTGGCATGTGACGTATTCGTGTCAATAGACAAGAACGGCGTCTAGTTAAAAATTTGGAGTATTTTGGACCAGACCAGACCTTACCTACTCGACGACGTTTAAAGTCGACTAATAATTGAATGTTGTTTATATACTTCAGTGGGGATTAATTGTCGGTCAGTGGGAAGTCAATGACGTATATCGTTCGGGAATAATAAGTTACCTGAGCCTAAGGTGTTTGTTTGGCTTAGTTGGTGCACTATTGTCAGAAGATCGTATCAATTCGACCACCAGTCGCATCTCAACATCTATAAGATATTTGAATATGATATGTTATATACCTAATGGACTGTGAGGCAAGTAGTGCTCTATTCTGATCTATTCACAGTATTTGTTTTAAGTAATTCGAACAATATACTCGTGTTTGGAGTTGTAATTCATATTTATACTGTCCTCCTGTTGATTTAATTATAAAAAAGCACAATTATTACATGGCTTCAACTTCGACGATTGTGGAAGCTATCTTCCTGGTGTTTGTATTTATCGGGGCTCTTTCTGGCAATGTAATGTTATTTTACATCGTTGCGAAAATCCGAACTCTTCAAACGAAAGGGAATGTATTTATATTGAACCTAGCTGCTGCTGATTTATTGGTTGCTGTTGTGAACTTGCCTATAACTATTGTAACAGTGATTGCAGAAGACTGGATACTCGGACGGACAGTTTGTCTCATGTCTGGCTTTACAACTTTGCTCACTTTCGTCGCCTCGTGTATGGCGTTGTCAATGATCAGTATAAATCGTTATCATGCGATAGTCCATTGGACCTCCTACGAGAATACCTACACAAAACGGAAGTGCGTTCTTTATGTATGCATTACATGGGGTATAACTATTGCGTTGTCAATTCCGCCGTTTTTTGGCTGGGCAAAGTTCGCGTACGATCCTGGACAAAGTTATTGTTTTGCTGAATGGACGGTGAGCGAATCGTATACGATTTTTATGATTTCAGTTTGTTTGCTGGGACCTTTGTCAATAATGAGTTACTGTTATGTGAAAATAATACGTTTTCATCAAGAGAGCGGCAGAGATGTGGTAAGAGCCACCGTGTCATCGGCAGCTACAACGTTAAGTATTACAGCTCCTCAATTACATAGACGTCCAAGTAAAAAACGTCTGACAAGAACGATCGTTACATTAATCGCTGTCTTTGGATTCTGTTGGTCTCCATTTGCACTCATTATGATGGTGCAGGTGTTTTCTAGCGCCCATGTTCCACGCGAAGTCGATTTTGGCTCGCTAGTCTTGGGTTACCTGAACAGTTTTCTCAATGTGATTGTTTACAACGTCACGAACAGAAAGATCAGACAGGAATTTAAGAACTTATTTTTGAACGTTTTTAGAAAGAAAACTCAGCCGGATTCTGTTGATAGGTCGTACAGTGTATCTACCGGAAATTATATTTAATATTATGAGACACGAAATCGTGTTGAACACTTAAATAGCAGTCCAGTTCGTTTTGCCCATGAGACATAAGTGATGTGCTAGTTTTGATTGCATATTTATTTGTTGCAAAGGAATCGTGCTATTTAATTGATCAAACACGTTTGGTCAATTATTTTATTGACCAAACACGTTTGGTCAATTAAATTGGCACTCGGGTCGGAATTTTTATTTTCATATTTTCTTAAAATGCTCTTAAAACTGTATAGTAACTTGCTTTGAAGATTTTTGTTCCCATGCTTAGTTCTTGAGATATTAGATCTTGTTTGTAACTATGTGACGTCAATGACCCAATTACATATATAATGAGATATCAATAATTGTTGTATATCTTTCCTATTTTTTATCAAATCTTTTCAAAGATGCGGCGCGTTTCTTAATTTAACCTACATCATAGAGGAAGCTGTTTTTTTAAACAAATCCATCAAAAACATCAAAGATACACAACAATTACAGATGTCTCATTATATATGTAATTGAGTCATTGACGTGACACGGTTACAAACAAAATTAATTATCTCAAGAATTAAGCATGGGAACAAAAATCTTCAAAACAAGTTACTATACAGTTTTAAGAGCATTTTAAGAAAATAAGAAAATAAAAATTTTGACGCGAGTGCCACTTTAAACGGCCCAGTCTCACGGTCTCATGCACACAGCTAGTTATCTTTGAGAATCAAATACGTTTGGAAACTCAGTCTCGCGGTCTCAGCACACATGTTGAAATTATCGAGTGGAAATTTATATATATTTATTAAACCTAAACTTTAGGTCCGTGTCAGGAATCGAACGTGGGGCCTGCAATTCCGGTGCAGCGTCCTAACCAACTGAGCTACAGAGGCCAGTTAAATTAAGGTTAAAAAAAAAATTCCGGACAAATACCTGTAAAAACACGGGTAAAACACATTTTTTAAAATTACACCTTTTGTGGCCTCCCTTTTGCAAATTTGGGTGGCCCCTTTAACTGGGGGCCTGGGGCAAATTGGCCCCTTTGCCCGCTGCACCGGAATCGCAGGTTCGATTCCTAGCAGGGACAACAAAATCTTGATATTCAGCACATATATGAAACGACGAAACAATAGAGTCAAAATTTATTTTTTCAAATTCAAATCAAGTCTCTCGTTGATGTATCAACATCTTGTTGGCATTTCACTCGATTGAATAATATACTATATAGTTGAATAATGCAATAGTTGAAAACCCTTCAACTCTCGTTTTTTTATTTTTATTTTACAGATTTTCCATTTAACACAAACTATTACATAAAATTAGTTAGACAATAGATTACATGGCTGGAATTACCGCGCACAGAGATTAGTTCTCCAATAACAGGGTTGGTTGACCTATGGCCTCGTTTTCAAGTGGTTTTTCCTTAATGTTTAGTTCATAATATATAGTTAAGGATAGACTTGTGATTGGAGAAGAGAAAGATATTTGTCTACGGAACATGAGAACATAACCTTCATGTGTAACAAATAGGTGAACATGGAAACGAGGCCATTGGGACAAAATGTAATAAACAGTAAAATCTATTGCTACAAGAAAAGACAAACTTTTATCCGTTCCTTGCAAGTTAAATTGCTCTTTAAATACAAGATTCCATATTCTGGTAGGCCCATACAGTGATATTAATGAGATTATATATTATATAAAACAAAATTATGTGAACGAATATACCATGCGCATGTGTTTGACGACCTCTTTAAAGCATGTTAAGCTAGCAGACGCCATAAAGTGTTGATATTCCATTTCAGTCCCTATAAGATAGCTGCTGTCTTTTTCATTGATGGACATGTGCTGTGGGTTTATAGTTTTGTTTTCTTGACGCAAAGTGAGAACGCGTATAGCACCTTCCATTGGTCCAAGGTCCAGATCGATAAAACACTTTTACGTATCAAGCGGAAAGGGTAATTGCTACTTATTAATTCTTGTTAAGTTTTAGGATTGCTTGAAGTTTATTGTAAAAAGTTATTTGTATATATTTATTAAGACAAATGCATTGAATGACCGGTATAACTATTTAATATATGTCTTCGGCAAAATTACAGAAAATGCACCTTCCCCGGCTGGACTTTGCTCTTATCTTTCGGCTCAGAGGTTTGCTCAAAATTTGCGCTTATCATATATGTGAACCTGAAGTGGTTCTTGTCTGTATTTTGTGTGCTTATAATTGCCTAAATTCAGACTGCTGGTTCGAACCCATTGGTTCTTTTATGCGGGTTTTTACTGTATGGCATGCAATCATTTGTTTTGGTGAATTGCGCAATTGATTGGCTGCTGAGCCAGGATTTTCTCCTACTGCCCACAGGCAATACGAATATTAATATAATTATTGCCCTATAAAGTTGCTGCAGGCTATTAATACAACAGGAGGGGGACTTCAGAGGGACTTCAGCCCCACAGACCCTGTTTTAGCCCCTACAGTGAACTACTGTATGTTGTCCCCCCCCCCTAAAATATAAGCCGAGAAAAGGGAAGAATAACTAGTTAAGAGTGTTTTAGTTAAGAGTGTTTTAGTATTCCCATGACAAAATCTTTGTCTAGCGGGTAGTGGATGTACTATTTAAAGCGCGCGTAGGAGTGTTTTATCACATATAAAACACGACGCGTAGCGGGGTGTTTTACTGATATGTGATAAAACACGACTACAAGTGCTTTAAATGGCTTAAAAAACGACTCATCTTATACGAGTTCATTGGCGAGGCAATTTTTAAAATAAACTTTGTCAAACCGAGAAAATTAAAGCCAAAATTTATGTAAATTAACATGATTTTTTATCACATATAAAACCACGACACGCTTATGAGTTTTCTTTGTGTTTTGCTCCTGAATTACTAATGAGTTTTTAAGAAATATATAAACACTGAATGCCGAAAATCCAGGCCGAGACACTTAAAAATACATTTTTTGACGGCGAACGGGAAAATTGAGAACACCTCGAGGTACCTCCCACAGTTGGGTCCCATTTTTGATGGCCCCTACACTGACAATTTCTCAAAAGAGGTTTAATATTTTATTTGCAAATTGCCAGGGGAAATTTAAACTCAAACACCGTCTAAAATATAAAATTCAATTAAAACAGCCACAGCCATTTAATCAGTATTCCGTCCCATCTTCTCAACGAAGAAAGAGACTCTTTGTTTTTAAAAGCACACTGCGTCATTAAAAGGTCTATCATACTTAAATCTTAATAGATTGAAGACGCAATTACAACATTCGTTGTATTCGTGATATCACGAATTTAAAATAGGCCACGTCTGCTGGCGTCAACATTAATTAAAATTCTCAAGAGAATCGAATTTACACCAAAAAATAATATTTGAAATCTTTCAAATTAATCAAAACGAAGATTAAGTCGCCAGCAATTTTATTTAAAAAATTTGACTAGGAGGAATTAAAAGACACTGTCTAAAATAAAAAAATCAAAGCAGCCACAGATTTCTATCGGAATTTTCACCGTTTTTTTAGTTATTACAAAAAATGAACAATACAGTTATTAATTAACTTCTCTGTGCAGTCCCGACCACAGAGGGCACGACATTTTCTTCAAATGTTATCCAAAATAAACTCTCTTAATATTCAATGAAAGGTGGGCGGCAAGGTAGAATCGTTTTACTAAACAAGAGATAAATTTATACAACTGAACTAATTATGTATATTGAATTTTTATATGACATTGTTTCAGACTTTGTACTTTGCCCTTGCGTGACCACGGGCATAGCTGAGGGTAAATATTACAAACATACAACTTTCAATGCAACCTCGACCGTTCAGGCTATAAAGAAAACAGCAAGACCTCGGTTTGATCTCCCCGTACAGCCATATAAGTTATTATTACAATTAAATGAGTTCGTGATCAGTTCAAAATGGAGACAACGGTGAAATTCCTTATATCAACCCCGCTGTGAGTGCATAATCAAATATTATTTTTAACCATTATTAAAATATACATGGGTTATTTCACAATATATATTACGCCATTTAATTTCGTAATGAATTCGGTAGGGCCTATATTGGTCCAATGTGGCAATAATTCAAAATTACAAATATCACCAACGTTTTATTTGATTCAAGCTACAATCTTCAGATCACTTGTTAGATAGTCAGAAATATGAGAAATAGTGCTAACTTTGTATGCTTATTATAAAAGTGACAATATATTTTCAAATATCGCGGTGCAGTCTCCGGAATAAAGCCAGTTCAGTGCTGAGTAATAATATTGGCATGCATGCATGGCAAAGACGGATACCTCTGAGGAAGAAATAACTAGGTTTCCCATCCTTTGCCCCTCCCTTCCGGGTGTCCGTGACGTCCCATGCAGGCTTGGGAGCCGTTGGTTCACAATCGGAAATTGCGGCCACAAATTGACGCCTAAGGCCGAGATACACCGGACTCGATATATTCGCAAACGCGTAAAATCATCTCACCTTTTCGATCAAGAGAAAGACTTTCTTTGTTTTTGATACTGCCTCATCATAAGCTTTTAAAATCCTATCGTCATTAATAGATTGAAGACGCATTAAAAATATTTGACTATACAGTATATCTGTTTTATTAATTAGTTCTATTTCAAGGAGGTCACGATCACGTCTGCTGGCGTCAGCTGTTTCCTATGCATTTTTTAAACTATCGGTATACAAACCGAGACAATTCGCAAAGCACCATCAGCCCTCCGGACCGGGTTCGAAAGCCGATTAGCTTAAAGTTCAAAGCAAATTTCCTTTAGTTCCTAGGTTACTTGTAAACTTGTAAACTATGGACTGGACGGGTGTTTGTATTCCGAGTAATCAGTCAGTGAGTAATGAGTAATGAGTAATGAGTAATGAATTTTCGTACTTGCTTTGGAAAGATAAACCATGAAAACATCACAGTGATTCCACTCACTCCTTGCCGTGAATAGTTATAATGCTGTAATAGTGTCAGTTTAAACTGCATGGTCAAATGATCAAATATGGCCATAATTTCGCTTATAGCATACTCGTTTTTAGAACGTCACATATTAACCAGTTCAGCCTTCAAAACGTTTGTCTCTAAGTTGAATAACATGTTCGCAATAGTAGAATTACAAGTAAACACTAATATAGCGGTCGACAGAAATCGATTTAAAGAGTAATATCTTGGTTTTATAAACTGAAAACTTAGTTATCGACATTTCGCCTGGGAAAAACCTGAATTTAGCAGAACAAAATGAGAGTGTTTTCGAGCTTAAAAACGTTTGGACGTCAATTGCGGATTTTATACTGGCTGCATGATCGCAGATAGCGAAACAAATATGGCGACCGAACTGAATTTATCATAAAACAAACCTTTATACGACAGCGCTTGTATTCTACAGTATACTATTGCGAACATGTTGTTCAACTTTGAGACGATTGTTTTGAAGGCTGAACTGGTTAATATGTGACATGCTAAAAACGATTATGCTATATAAGCGAAATTTATATGGCCATATTTGATCATACCATGGCCAGTTTAAACTTCTGACATCGTCACAGCATTATAATTATTCACGGCAAAGAGTGTCTGGAATCACTGTTAATGTTTTCATGGTTTATCTTTCCAAAGCAAGTAGGAAAATTCATTACTCGTTACTCATTACTCATTACTCGGAATACAAACACCCGGACTGGACTTGTAAAACATGGACTTGTAAAACATGGACTTGTAAAACATGGACTTGTAAAACATGGACTTGTAAAACATGGACTTGTAAAACATGGACTTGTAAAACATGGACTTGTAAAACATGGACTGGTAAAACATGGACTTGTAAAACATGGACTTGTAAAGCATTGGCTTGTAAAACATGGACTTGTAAAACATGAGACCCTGTTCGCAGGCTAGTAAAACATGGACTTGTAAAACATGGACTTGTAAAGCATTGGCTTGTAAAACATGGACTTGTAAAACATGAGACCCTGTTCGCAGGCTAGTAAAACATGAACTTGTAAATATGGACTTGTAAAACATGGACTTGTAAAACATGGACTTGTAAAACATGGAATTGTAAAACATGGACTTGTAAAACATGGACTTGTAAAACATGGACTTGTAAAACGTATGGACTTGAAAAACATGGACTTGTAAAACATGGACTTGTAAAACATTGACTTGTAAAACATGGACTTGTAAAACATGGACTTGTAAAAAAAAGACTTGTAAAACATGGACTTGCAAAACATGGACTTGTAAAACATGGACTTGTAAAACATGGACTTGTAAAACATTGGCCCGCGAACAGGCTCTCAAGAGCCTGTTCGCAGGCTAGTAAAACATGGACTTGTAAATATGGACTTGTAAAACATGGACTTGTAAAACATGGACTTGTAAAACATGGACGTGATCTTCGAGCGAATTTATTATCGATTATATCTTTCTCTATATGTACGCCTATATAGAGAAAAATATGTCAAAATCTAAGTCAAAATCTAAGTTAGCCCTTCCTGCATGCAATGTAGTTTATTTCAGCTCAATATCTTGTATAGTTTTTGAGTTATATTAAAACAAACAGGTAAACGTATTTTCAATCTTTAGTTATTTTGCTGGAAATTAAGTCCCAATTTAACAAATATTAAATCGTAATGTTCTTGAAGAAGAAATCGTAGGCTGAAATGCTTGAGTTTGACGATGATTGTAGGCTGGAAGGAAAAGCTTAATTAACGGCGCCATTATTCATTGAAGGCCGAAAGGTACGCGGACTTGCCAATGTTACTTCACGATGAAAGCCAGCGCTTGTCGATATTACACCAGTCTGGAAGCACGCATTATTCGTGGCTCGACTGGTTGTTGATGTGGCTGTGATTGAACAACACGACTTGCAACAACAGCTATTCCTTCGGTTGGTGTTGTATTGGCGGCTCCTTTTCTCTTTCGTGTTCCAGACTTACGCCTTTATTCTGCGGCATGTTGATGTTGGTAATACTTGAATAGTCATCAGCAAGTTCGGGACGCGTTTCTGCTTTTTGAACCATGAGTAACTGGTCTTAGTGATAGGCATTATTAACTCTACCATACCATCAACCTCGTACCCAGGTTCTCAATCTTCGCTCCTACCTCGCTTGAATTGAAACCCTGGGGCGGCTTTGCTCCCTAAAACAATTGAGCAAATCCGCCAAAATATGACGGGTCACGTGACCAGCCGATACCAGGGTCTCAATTCAAGCGAGGTAGGAGCAAATATTGAGAACCTGGGTACGAGGTTGAAATTCATGTTTTGCAACTGAATTTAGCTTAAAGCTTAATTACAACATACTAGCTATGATAGAAAATGCAACCATGCAAATAGTGGAAGATTTTTTGGCAAAATGTTAGCGGTTAATTAAAAAACTATTTAACATATAGATATGCAAAAAAGAATTAAATATTTTCGAAGTTAAATTATGTTGACTCGGTCCAATCTATTCCATTATCAGTCTGTCCAATTCCGGGGGCAAAATAAGGTGGGGGCAGGGGCGCAAGCGAGCACAGCAGCAAATTTGTTGTAAATTTAGATATAAATTTTCCATTCGGAAATTTCATATGGCGAAGGCATTAGTAATTTCTTGCAAAGTCAATATACGCAATGATAATTCGTGTATTTTTACCTGTTTCTCTATATAGGTGTACTACATATAGAGAAACATATCATCGGTAATAAATTCGATCGAAGATCAAGTCCATGTTTTACAAGTCCATATTTTAGAAGTCCATATTTTACAAGTCCATGTTTTACAAGTCCATGTTTTACAAGTCCATGTTTTACAAGTCCATGTTTTACAAGTCCATGTTTTACAAGTCCATGTTTTACAAGTCCATGTTTTACAAGTCCAGTCCATAGTTTAACAAGTCCAGTCCAGTCTAGGGTCCAGTCCATGTTTTACAAGTCCCGATGTTTTACAAGTCCATGTTTTACAAGTCCCGATGTTTTACAAGTCCATGTTTTACAAGTCCATGTTTTACAAGTCCATGTTTTACAAGTCCATGTTTTATAAATCCATGTTTTACAAGTCCATGTTTTACAAGTCCATGTTTTACAAGTCCATGTTTTACAAGTCCATGTTTTACAAATCCATGTTTTACAAGTCCATGTTTTACAAGTCCATGTTTTACAAGTCCATGTTTTACAATTCCATGTTTTACAAGTCCATGTTTTACAAGTCCATGTTTTACAAGTCCATGTTTTACAAGTCCATGTTTTACAAGTCCATGTTTTACAAGTCCATGTTTTACAAGTCCATGTTTTACAAGTCCATGTTTAATTTTACAAGTCCATGTTTTATCAGTCCATGTTTTACAAGTCCATGCTTTACAAGTCCATGTTTTACAAGTCCATATTTTAGAAGTCCATATTTTACAAGTCCATGTTTTACAAGTCCATGTTTTACAAATCCATGTTTTACAAGTCCATGTTTTACAAGTCCATGTTTTACAAGTCCATGTTTTACAAGTCCATGTTTTACAAGTCCATGTTTTACAAGTCCATGTTTTACAAGTCCATGTTTTACAAGTCCATGTTTTACAAGTCCATGTTTTACAAGTCCATGTTTTACAAGTCCATGTTTTACAAGTCCATGTTTTACAAGTCCATGTTTTACAAGTCCATGTTTTACAAGTCCAGTCCATAGTTTAACAAGTCCAGTCCAGTCTAGGGTCCAGTCCATGTTTTACAAGTCCCGATGTTTTACAAGTCCATGTTTTACAAGTCCCGATGTTTTACAAGTCCATGTTTTACAAGTCCATGTTTTACAAGTCCATGTTTTACAAGTCCATGTTTTACCAGTCCATGCTTTACAAGTCCATGTTTTACAAGTCCATGTTTTACAAGTCCATGTTTTACAAGTCCATGTTTTACAAGTCCATGTTTTACAAGTCCAGTCCATGTTTTACAAGTCCAGTCCATGTTTTACAAAATGCCAAACAGACGTACATACAGAAACTTGGCATAAACTAAAAGAGGAGCAGTTAAATTTTAACCAACAGTCACGCTAATCCAGCTTTGGACAACCGGCCTGGGACAGGGTGTGAAAAATTAAAAATTTGGTAACCATCTTTAGCGTTAGATATTGTGTTTATTGATATAAAAGTTTTTGATAAGTGTTGCCACATATATTGAAGGTTATTTTTGGCAAGACATCAGTCATTTTAAAATATTGCTTTCTTGTTATATTATGCCCTGAAGGTGAAAACTGTGATTTCGACCGGCAGTTTTTAATCGACCCGCATTCGGTATTCTGCTTGGAATGGTACGTACAAAAATGTGTCATCGTCAAATGGAAAACCCTATATAACTCGCCGCACACAATAGAGCTATTAGGTTATTTTCCTGCATAGCAGGCGTTTAGTGCGGGCGGGAGAAGAGAGGGCGTCGTTAAATAAACGCCTGTCCAATTAAATGGCTATGACAAATTTGTTTTTGACCGAAAAACGTCGGCTTAATTCCCGTTGATCAATCTCGCTAACGGAAGTAATTACGTATACTCAAAAATCAACAATCATTTTGCGTATCTAGTAATGTTTGCTGGGTTTTTTTCTCAATTTGGCCATCGAACAATTCCTACGCGTTCAGACAATGCTTTACCTTTGATATTATACTTGCTGCGCGGTTGCTGTGATAATGTGCGGGCTTTGATGAAATTGCCCAGCAAACACAAATTACTTTCCTACTTATAAACGTCCCAAAATTTGTAAAAAAATTCATTCAGAAAGACATTTTCAAAACGAAGCATGTTTCTCCCCAAACTCGTTCCCAGGCTCTCACCTCTTGTGGAGGAAAGACCCTGATAGGAGATGGTGACGTGTTCTGCTAAAATCTAGCAGATTTGTAATAGGCAATTCCAGCTTTTAGTTTATGTGTGCAGGGGATGATGGGAAGTAAGGTGTCACATTGCTGATTATGCTGAAAAAATAAAAATGGTGGTCGTATAAACACGGAGTGATAGCTTATACTTGTAAATATTGAAATATTTCGGTTGCTTCGGTAGTTCTTATTGACTTTTTCAGCGTAATCAGCAATATGATAATTTACTTCCCATCATCCCTTGCAGGCATAATCTAAAAGCTGGAATTGCCTATTAGCTATCTTGGATTCCTGTAAAATCAAATCCAATTTGAAAAAAAAGGCAAGTTATAAATTAAAGTATAAATATCAAATATTTATCATCATCATCAATTAAAAATCTGCAGCTAGATTTTAACAGATCACGCGACCAGCTCCTACCAGGGTATTGGCATGGATACAACTGGAACGCTATCTTCACAAGGTTTCGCATAAACTACCTATCATTTTTCTTGAAGCCAAATCTTCAGGTCAAGACCCGCTTGTTTATATCACGATTGACTGATTGGGAGCTCTTCGCATGCGTGAATAGAGTGGGACTGGCCTTCAAGTTTAGCTGCAAACTTCCGGTTGGCGGTAGCGTTCCATTTATATTCATTTCAATGTACCAGGGTCTTTCCTCCACAAGAGGTAAAAGTCTGGGAACGAGGTTGATTTCTCCCTAGTTTCAACGATTGTAATGGGCATTATTGCTCTCAGTTCCCTTTAACCCTGTTTAGTTAAGTACAATATGCCCGATTTTTAAGTGCAAACTGCCCGCGACCAAAAAATTATTGGTGCAAAGGAAGGGGTGGGGGGGTGGGGTTATCCATTTCCTACGCCTATGATTGCGCCTACATTTTCACACGAAAGCAAATGAGTTCGGAATAATCGTACGCAATTTATCCGATTGAATTTGTTCACACGGGCGGTATTCGTACAGACTACGGTCCGCAGTGCTCGAATTCATTCGATTTCATGCGTCCAATGTGTCTAGTGTAAACGCACAGTGCTCTCGGCACAGCCACAAGGCCTCACAAGTAAAAGGCGTACGTTAAACATGGCAATGAAGGTAGGTGGTCCTTACGCTGGGGTTGGTCACACTCATATTTACCATCACTATATTTATCATCCATGAACTTTAGTTGAAAGGTTTTGTAGATGGAAATTATCGAGTGTTGGCGTTAGCGAGCTACAACGGAATTGCAGGGTCGCAGATTCGATTCCTGACAGATCTAGAGAACGTTAAAGTTGCATTTTTCGCAGCTGTTCCTGGTTAGGTCTAAAGTATTAGATTCCGTCAACATGGTACCGGACGATATTGGAACCGGTGTCCCAGGATTTTCGGCCCCCCTACATTTTCGCCCCCCGGGGGGCGAAAATCCTAGGAATATCGCCCCCTTTAGGAAATTCGCCCCCCTTTAGAAACTTCACCTTTTCTTTAGGATTTTCGTCCTCCGTTCAATATTTCGCCCTTCCTAACAGTTACATGGGATAATTATTACTCATGGCTTTAATCATTTGAAATCAGCATCAATTCAAAATTGTTAAGACAGAGCTTCAAATAACAACCGATCACCGATCGGCAAGGAATTGCTTATGATCGCTGGAAAAGCAGGGTTTCGGTTTCCAACCTGAAAAAAGCAGAGAAAGTCATGACCGCCGATCACCATGATCGTGAACTTTGGGAACGTTTATTATTTCAAGCCCTGCATGTAAGAATACAAATTTACAATTACATGTATCGAAAGGGCTTATACACAGTTACAGTATATCAATAGGACTTATGACGCTTCACAGCACACCATGCATATTTTGCATTTTCAGTGTTAATCCTTAAACTCATTGTTAAAAAGTAATCACCGTGGTGGTTATTGTAATTATTGGTATTGTTTTGCATTCACGTTTTGTCGTTATTGGAAAATGTGTGGCTTATAAGTTGTCACTATTTTTTACTTGCATTATTTCAATATGGTTTGTAAATCTCAGAAGCGAAGGGTAGAACTTGCCAATAGGCAATACTCCAATAATATACGTTTCAACTGAAAGACAGAAAAGCTTTTAGTTTTGCCGAGTTACATTTTCAAATGTTTAAAGCCTGCAGCACACGAGAGCTATCTGCTGAGCAAAAAGTTACTCGTGCCTGTTAGCTCAGCTGATAGCTCACCGATCAAACATGTTTGATACGCGAGAAAAGGTTGCATGGGGCAAAAAACTCAGTAAAATGTACCCGCACACGGTGAGCTATCGGCTGAGCTAACAGGCACGAGTAAATTTTTGCTCAGCACATAGCTCTCGTGTGCTGCAGGCTTAAGGCACTAATAAAATCAAAGTATCATGAAATTATTTGAATAAACCACACCACATATATAATGCAATTTTCTTTGTGGAAGTCAAGAATCAAGATTACATCACTAACACTGACATGGAAAGTTGATGATTCAACGGACAATAGTCAATATGCTTCCCGACACATTCCATAGATTTTTTGTTAATCCTATAGTTTATTGTTAGCAAGTGATTAGTACACTAATTACTGTGGCGGCTATTGTTAACACTGGTATTGATAAAATTTGCAAGCGATTGTTTTTATAATATGTTATGTGATGTAAACTGCCAGAAGAATACGACAACATGATTTTATGCGATCTCTGTGGGCAATGGTTCCACTTTAGATGTGTAGAATATGACACTAGTTAAGTACCTCAAATGAGTGGTTATGCAGACTGTGCAGTGTGCACACTACCAGCTGCTAAGAAGCCTAAAATGTGTATGTAATTTTGTCTCCTTGTAATAAATAAATAAATAAATCACACAATAAATCTTTTCAATTTGCAATCGTTTTGTTTTTAGATCAAAAATTCAAAATTTATATGGGGGGGCGAAATTCCTAAAGGGGGGCGATATTCCTAGGAGATTCGCCCCGGGGGGGCGAATATCCTAGGAATATCGCCCCCCTTTTGAGAGGGGGGCGAATCTCCTGGGGGGGGGGCGAATCTCCTGTGACACCGGGCTAATATTCGTCCGTTTTGGCCTTCAGTTTACACGAGAACCACGGAACCGGACGAATTTGAGACCCCATAACAGAACGAATTCGCGTGCAAACAGGCGAAAGTGGACGAATTTCAGCCAGGTCCCAAATTCGTCCGGTTCCGTGTAAAACAGGTCTAATAAATGTATATAAAATTTACACTCGATAATTTTCATCGACAAAACCCTTCAACCATTGTTCAAAATGTTGTGATTTATCCTTGAGTTTTTCCTACTGCCAATACAGACGGTTTGCCCCTTGAAAATATTGCCCGGAATCAAAGGGATGCTGGCACATATTTTGAAATGTGCTCATGAAGGCTGAAATTTAATTTTTGATATTTTGTTGTGTTTTCTTGTGTGAAACTAGTAGAAGATGAGCCCTACGTATAACACTAAACGGCTCCCGGAGGATGAAGAGCCAAATTGGCCAAATTTAGAGGTTTCTCTAAATTTGGCCAATTCTTATATATAAACTTCAAAATGTGGAATCTTACCTGTTATTTTCCGCCAACCTAACCCCCTCCCCCCTGTCTAGGAGGCAAGATAGGGCAATTTCACACGTGCCACACAAAATGTCAAATTGACGCTTTTATCTATTAAAATAAACATTCCCACTCAGCCTTGAAAACGTCAACTAGTGTTACATACGATTATGGTAAAATATTTTCCATGGTAAAAATTGTAATGAGACTATGAGACTACTATAAACCTCGGTCACAGAATACTACACAGAAGTCCATCTCCATTGTTTTTAGCGTAAGCTCTATTCGTCATGATTCGTCACTCAGCAAGTACCGTAAACAGAAGCAGTCCCCCTCCTGAAAGTACTAAAAATGGCGAATGTCCAGGGGGGTGACTGCTTCTGTTTACGGTACTTGCTGAGTGACGAATCATGACGAATAGAGCTTACGCTAAAAACAATGGAGATGGACTTCTGTGTAGTATTCTGTGCCTCGGTGGTCTAAAGTTTTTCTTATTGCCAAGCTGGGGTACTATATGGGGTGCAGAAAAAAGGTGGACGGACGGTGGACGGCGGACCGCGGAACATTTTACCAACACATGATATATTATATTAGGGGCGGATTGTTGGGGTAAATTTTCATTGAGCCCGATAATTTTTTAACCTGCTAAGTAATGCTGCTCGATCTTTTCTATCGTTCAAGGCTCTTGAACGATTTTTTTGTGGGCACATATAAAAATTGCATTGCTAAGAATTTGAAGGGTGAAAACATATTCATTTCACAGATGTAAAGCTGGTATACTTTAATTTAGGGGATTATAATAAGTTGCGGTAGTAATCATATTAAAATGCTCCACCGTCCGTCGTCCGCTGTCCGCCTTTTATCCGTCCGCCTTTATTGACATTTTATCTACAGCCTACTATATATATATAGCTTACATGACGTACATCACTATAATATAAATAAACATTTTAAACACATTTTATAAAAGTTCCGATGTGTGACTGTAAAAAATCTCAAAATAATGCGGTGAAAGATGAAATTTGTGCGAAAGTATTGGAACAAACTGATGATGAAAAGATATTGGAAGTTTTTGGCAAGTATAAATGTTCTATATTAGATATTTCGGCTGATGTTTTAGTTCAATATTTGAGAAGATGATTGCCGAATGTTTATATGTCAAATATGATCAAATTCTCGATCAAATCCTTGAATGAGGAAGTATTAGATCTATTAGGTATACTATATACGATATGTAGGAGATTTGACGCATCAGTCAATGTACATGCAGTATTAATCTACACCTCAATTTGGTCAAATCAGGGAAACTCGGGAATTGGACTTTTGGTATTGCCTATATATATTAAAAAATACGCCAGAGATATCCGGCGTGGAGTTCCGTTGCCAAAAGTAGGGGAAGTGAAATCTAATACCCCTGCAATTTATATCTGGCGTGACAATAACATGGAATCAACTAGATAGACTCGTTTGTATTTACAAAGCGAGCCACCATTTTGTGGTGTTTTTTTTTCAAATCATTAATTGCACTCCTGGTGATCAGTGCAATTAATGAAATAATTGCATTCCTCCTAACCAATCACGTTGCAGTAATTTTGTCATATACACACTGAATGTGCACATATCACCATTAGCAGTTTCAATCCGGAAATTGTTTTGGCCCAGCATCCAGGGTTCATTTTAACTGCAATACGCCAAAGCTAGATCTTCGGCACGTGAGTTTGGCAAATTACAATACTTTCTATAGTTAATATAATTGCTGTATCTTCACGTAGAGTTTACATGGAATGCACCCTGGCCCAACATTTAGTTCAACTGGTTCAGTGAAAATTTAGAGTCTCATAAATGCTTGTTTTCTCATTATATACAATCCTTAAAACCTTAAGGCCCAGTGACCAGCGGTCACTATTTCAACATGCAGATGGACATTGGGGCAAGTGGTCTCCCTTTAGTGAGTAATTGTCAGACTACTGATCTCAGACTACTGCATGTACAGACTACTGATCTGAGTATAATTATATTGGATGATTGCAATGCAAGGAAGCTCAATCTGACTGCAGATAGAAAGAATATTAAACAGTAAAACCCTGGAATTTAATATATGGTACATGGTTAAAAAGAATGAGAGTTGAATTGGCAAGCGAGTGTTTGCATGTTTCCATGATGATTTGATTAATTTTCGTGCTCTAGCTTCAGGTCAAACGAGAACAAAGTTATCAATGTGAGAGTTGATGAGTATAACTAATTGATACTGTATGATCATGCAGTCAAATGAGCAAAAATTATAATGTCAACTCTCATCAAAATTTGAACTTGATAATCATGCATGAGAATTAATCGATGAACATGCATTCAAACTCATCAACTCAAATGCATCTCATCAACTCTCATCGTTGTTTGGTGTGCCACCCCATTAGTTACAACTTGGGCACCCAGCCCTTTAGTTCACTAGTTCATCTGTTTACTATATGGTATATAAGTTATTGCCCGAATGGTTGCATGCTTCTGAGTTTTTCAGAACAGTAACAATTTTTTAGTTTACAAATGATTTTCCAATTAAGTTGTCATATGTCCATGCAAACTTTAAATTTCAGATCATTTTACCTACCGGTACTAGCTAAGTACACCTTATTGTGGTTTATTTGTACCTGTGCACCAATAATTTTGAAAACATTGCTTCCTTCCTCTCTCACAAGAAATACACTGTAACTCTGTAAGTGCATCTTTGTTGTTCCTGCCGGCCAAATTATGCAACAATAATCATAGATATAACCATAATTAAAAGTAAGACGATTAATATAGAATTTTATATTAAACTAATTTATTGTCACATGATATATAATTCCCTTTATTGATAAATATTGATGGTAAAATTTTCTATAAATTTCTGTTCCTTTCTTTTACTTTCAGATTTGATTAGAGACATCAGGGTATGTTTACTAATTCTTTATTTATCCTATAGACAGTCATATGTTATTGTGTTTTGCTTCGAGATTATTTTTCATTTTCAAGAAATATGTGTATATTTATACTGGGAAGTATCATTATTGTTTGATATGATATACTGTAGAGACTGTATATACTGTATACTGTCAGTAATCATAATAAATGTGTAAATTAAAAGCTAAATAATTAAGTGTACATTTTCGCTTAAATTTCATGCAACACTGTATATATATATATTGGAGCTGCTTAATTAAATTTAGCCGGCCCTACCAATGCTTTTGGGGTTAAAAAATATTGCTACATTTATTACATAGTTATTTACTAGCTATCATTGATTCAAGGCTTTCAGATATTATTGTGGCACTCGATCCCTGCCTCCACTGCCTCTTCCCTCCAGTGATTCCCCCTCCACTGCCTTTACTATCCACCACTGTCAGTGGTAAATGTGTATTATATAAAATATCGTAATAATGAACAAGTATAGACTAAGATGTTAAAAGATAGTCAGTCAGGTACCTGTTACCTACCCTCCTCATGCCTCGTGGAACATAGCCCAGGTTGACAATCTTGCCAAGATCCCAGCAAGATCTTGACAAGATCTTACCCAAGATCTTACCAAGATCATGCCAAGATCTTACATAAATCCTGCAAGATCATGGAAAGTTCTTGCAGGATCTTACCTAAGATCTTGCAGGATCTTGCAGGATCTTGCAAGATCTTGCCAAACATCTTGAAAGATCTTGCCATGATCATGACAAGATCTTGCCATGATAATGGCAAGATCTTGCAAGATCCTGCAAGATCTTAGGTAAGATCCTGCAAGAACTTGGAAAGATCTTGCAAGATCTTTCCATGATCTTGCAGGATTTATGTAAGATCTTGGCATGATCTTGGTACAAATCCTTCAAGATCTTGCCATGATCATGGCAAGATCTTAGGTAAATCCTGCAAGATCATGGAAAGTTCTTGTGATCTTAGGTAAGATCTTGCAGGATCTTGGGATCTTGCAAAGATCTTGCAAGATCTTTCCATGATCTTGCAGGATTTATGTAAGATCTTGGCATGATCTTGGTACAAATCCTGCAAGATCTTGCCATGATAATGGCAAGATCTTAGGTAAGATCCTGCAAGATCTTGTAAGATCTTATATCTTGGCATGATCTTGCCAAATCCTGCGAGATCTTGCCATGATTCTCCAAGATCTTACCGAAATCCTGCAAGATCTTGCCATGATCCTCCAAGATCTTGCCATGATCCTCCATGATCTTGCCAAAAATCCTGCGAGATCTTGCCATGATCCTTCAATATCTTACCAAAATCCAGCCAGATCTTGCCATGACCCTACAAGATTTTACCAAGTTCGTGGCAAGAATACATGGCAAATACAGAATGAAGAGGCTCTACATGAAATATACTATACTCTGGATATAACTTTGATTGAATTTATCAAACTAACGTAAAAGTGTACAATATTGCCATGAATTCAGTGTCGGTCTTTATTAAATTGTAATCAATTAGTTCATCCAAATTATAATACTCAAGCTTTTACCCGGTTTAGTTTGCATAGTAAATGTAGTAAATTAGACCAATAATGTTGGTAAAATATTATCAATATCTATGGCGATTGAAATAAAGTCTGAATGAAAGTTCCACCTTGCTCAATATTTGAGAGAAAACAAAGGGAATCTTGTCTGTTCTTAATAATGTTGTTCTAAAGAATTGAGTTTCAAGATGGGACTTTTATTCGGAGGTTGTTTCATACTTTACTTCATGAATTATATTAGCATTGACACCATTGTTATTGCAAGTTCTTCGATTTTGTTTTTCTTCGCATATCGCGGCACTTTTGAATTTTGATTGCACGCATCCACGATAATTT
>CACRXK020006587.1:0-24861 GCA_902702795.2 Paramuricea clavata | reverse complement strand
TATAACTCAAATTTTGTGAACCGGGGGGGGGGGTGTCTTTTGCAACAAACTAAAATTGGATTGCGCACGAAATTTAAAAGCTTTTAATTAATCATATTTTGAGCTAATATGGAAAATTTGTTGTGTTTTTAATTACTGTACAAAATTTTAGACAATTTGCTTTAGTCTAAGCCCCTTTAACTATTCACGCAAACTTACATTTTTTCCTAAAAATCAGCTATGTGCATGCTTAATTAATGCCTTTGCCTAATTTGCATATGTCAGCAATATGCAAATTAGGTAAAGGCATTAATTAAGCATGCGAAAGGCTGATTTTTTAAGATAAAATGAATAGCTAAAGGGCTTAAACTAAAGCAA
Source organism: Paramuricea clavata (assembly GCA_902702795.2). Classification (NCBI taxonomy): domain Eukaryota; kingdom Metazoa; phylum Cnidaria; class Anthozoa; order Malacalcyonacea; family Plexauridae; genus Paramuricea; species Paramuricea clavata. The sequence goes on along the minus strand of CACRXK020006587.1, from coordinate 24,504 downwards.
ATTGTCTAAAATTTTGTACAGTAATTAAAAACCCAATAAATGTTCCGTCTATTAACTCAAAATATGATTAAAGCTTTTAAATTTCGTGCGCAAGCCATCTTTAGTTTGTTGGAAAAGACCCCCCCCCCCGTTCACAAAATTTCAGTTCGAGAATTTTTTTCATTATTCTACATTATAAGTACCCAAAGAAGTTACATACATCAAAAACTGGATACTAATAGCTGTTTTGCGAAATGGAAAGCAATTTCAAATCTGTTCAGTTTTTTTTATACATCCTGTAGAGCAACCAATAGGTATGTTTTCTTTCAACCATTGTGTAATATCACGACTGGGCAATTAAACCAACACACTGCTACCGGTTGCTCTAGCGAAAATACAATACACACGTGACGATGAACCGGCCATTTCTTGCATAAACCAAGAGAAAACATAGATAATGAAATCTATTATGTTTCTGATGTCACTCTGAGTGTGTATCGACATCGGACAAGCTGCAAAGTTTGCCCGACCACAGTGGGAATCGACCCCGCGACCTTTGGGATACTAGTTCAATGCTCTACCAACTGAGCTACGATGTCAAATCGGTCGGGTTCAATTCCTACCGTGGTCAGGCAAACTTTTCAGCTCGTCCGGTGTAGATGCACACTCAGAGTAACATCACAAACATCATATTCACCTGAGTACACAACACCAACACACACAAAAATCATATCTTAGAATACATTGATATCGAAGGAACTAGACTCAGTTCCGAGAAGTCACGAACTCGAACCGATTTGACCTCGTAGCTCAGTTGGTAGAGCATTGGACTATAGTATCCCAAAGGTCGCAAGTTCGATTCCCACCGTGGTTAGGCAGACTTATCAGCATGCCCGGTGTGGATGCACACTCAGAGTAACACTATCCTAAGGCCAAAAAAAAATATGTGGGTTTCCGGTTTCCCGACCCTACCTAGCTTTTGGACGTCGAAATCCCGACCCTAAACTTTTTTATTGGATCATGCTTGTAAGTGTTTCCACTTAGAGGAAAAAGTTTGTGGAAAATTAAAATTTGAGGCAATATTAGGGAAATTTATCTTTAGATGTGGAAGCACTGACTAAACAAAATGGCGTCCGTTTGTTCGGAAAATTAAAAAAAAGTTTAAAAAAAAAAAGTTAAAACCGACCTACCCTACCTAAGTTTTTATAAGAAGAAACCGGAAACCCACATATTTTTTTTTGGCCTAACCGTCTTATTCTATTGATGATGTTTCAATAAACCACGGCAGCTTATTGTAAAACAGAAACATAGAAAATACAACTAAGAAACCAAAAAAATCAACAATCGCATCCAATTTCCTGTTTTAGTTTCAGTTGAATCAACCGGAGCCCTGCCCGCTGAGATACTTGTCAGTGAAGCTATAAAACTTATGAAAACAAAATGTACACACTTTCTGGACGAAATGGATGCAACTGAAAAGTAGCCATTAGAAGCAAGACACCAAGTGAGTTCGTTTTGTGCGCTGTTGTGTGCTCAGTCGCTATACACTCGAGCGATGTCTTGTGTTTGAATGTGAAGAATCGCTCCTACATGTTACCATTGCCGTTGGGTGATTTTGAAAAAGTGAACAACGGCTTAACATTTGAACTGCACGATTGACTTTGAAAGGAAAATCACACGGAAAATTTTTCATGTAGAAACGAACAGATTTGCAAAGTCAACAAGTTTTTTTCTCCCGGCAATCAGACTGTATGCACATTGCTGTAAGATTGTATTATGAATCGAACAAGAATTGCGCATTTCAAATTAACCAGAACAACTTTAAGAATAATTTGTATTAAATCTGCAACAACTATATTACTAATAGTTACCACTGATAAATTTAACATATATGCAGTCTGCGATATAAATTTGGGTAATCGTGGTAGTCCTTTAATAAAACTGTTCCAGTCATAGTTCATCTAATAGAGAGACCTTAAGATCTAGGACGACAATGTGACGACGACTAGTAATACAATGAAATAAAAAAAATTTAAGAAAAGAAAGGAATAATTAAAATCCCATGGTTTTTACGTCCTGTGAACGTCTGCATTTTAGTACGCAAGAAGTACTGTACATGCCCAGCAAATTGGTTCAGTACTACAATAATGTGGAATTCTATTCAGTAAAAAGCCTGTGTTTTGATCTCTTCGAGCTGTGTTAAATTCATACGGTTGATAATATTCTTGGATTTCACTACGGCATTATGCAGTGAGTCTGACGGGGGGTCAGCCTCAAATGTATTGATGCTTATGCTGTACTGGAGTGAGAAAATGATACGAAATTCCACGTATTTGCCACCAAACACAAGGCTTTGTACATAAAACGAACAATCGACTCACTCTGACAATTTTGTGACGTCAACACTTTTGTGACGTCATATGAAACCCAAGAATACGAGGGATGAGCTTTCTTTACAATCATTTATATGACCGCCGTCGTCGCTTTGCCATCCATCTTAAGGTCTCTAATAAAAGGTTCGTCAACGGCGACATCACTACCATAGAGATTATAAATAACACTAGAGGAGGCATCGAGTTTAAGAATTGGGAACGCAGCTAATGGAGGGCAAATTCAAGTCCCGGATATAAAATCGTGCTCTCATTGGCTGATTTGAAACTCGTCACCAATGGGAACACGAATACTCATCCGGGACTTGAATTTGCCCCCCAATAGTCGCGTTCCCTTTTTTTACTGAATTAAGATTACAATGCCTCCTCTAGTGTTATTTATAATCTCTATGATCACTACATCAAAACGTCCTGTTTCTCATATCAATTCCCAGTCCCCACCATCATCACCATCGCCATCACCATGACTGCCACCATCAACCACGCCCTCTCCCTCGCCCTCCTTTCCATCGCCTCTCAAAAACACCAAACATTTCATCTTACGCGCATACAACTTCTCGTCCTCGCTGATGGCCCACAACTCGCCAGCGCTGTTCACCGAGATTTGCGGGAAACAGCCAGGAATCTTCTTCCAATAATCGCCAATACAATTCTCCTCCGACACACCAAACCTACACACGATTTCGCCGGTGATACACAAGCCGTAGACCACATACGAGCTTAGGCAAACACTCTTCAGAGCGACACCCTCGACTTCACGCCATTGTTGGCCGACAACGAAGACTTCCTTCACACCGTCTCTGGCGTAAACTGCCCCTTTCGCATCAATTGCCCAGACCATGGAATCGTTACAGTTCACCTCGACGCTGATAAACTCTGTGTGCTTAGGGTTATCTAGGGGTAACCAAGCTTGAGCAAGCACGCTGCCCTCATCATCGCCTCGAATACTGCCGATTCTTATCCATACTTGACCATTACTGTCCACAGCCCATACAGTGAGTGCTCCTACGCTGAGGTGCTTAATGTTACCAATCTCTTGACGGTGAAGGGACAACGACGTCCACGCAAAGCCTTGTGGGTATTCTGCCGAGATTCCATCTCGTATGTGAACTTTAGAATTTTGCTCGGTAACAAAACACCACAGTCCGTGCGGTGAACCGCTCGTGAAATCAACAACACGGGACGAAGGACATTCTACATTATAGCTCGGGCCTTTAGGATGGAAACATGTGAAATCACCATTGGGTTGTATCGCCCAGATATAACCCGCAAGCCCGGTTGAAACACAACGCCATGTGGCAGACTTCGCCGTACCAGTAGGGCAGACCATATCCCAGTACGCACCGGTAGCCTGGCCGCGACATGCGTGCAAAGTGTTTCTTGTATCCAACAGCCACACCCCACTTTGCATATTACAATAAATCTGTTTTGGCGAACCACCGTCTCTGAATAGCGAGAAAGCCATGTCTTTTGTGGACTGAAGCAATCCCTTGGCTGCATGGCGGAGGTATTCGGTCGTTCGAGCACTCCGATACGCGGAGCCGACAGACGAGAAGAAGTTGAAGGTTGATTCGAGGATTGATGGGTCATCAATGATGTACTGGCCCAGAGTCACTTGGTGCCATTCCTTTCCTGTTGGACACGACGCGGTCACATGAGGTTTAAACCAAATCTGATCGTCAGGTGTTATAATCCACACCGTACCGTCATCACTCATGTGCAGCCATTTTGCTTTCTTGTCTAAAACAAAGAAATTGAATTATACTTCACCAAGGTGTGGCAGGTGCATGGTTAGACAGAATTCATCAGAGGACATGAGCAGATGTTCCCTCTTGTAGAAACGTAAAAACGCACAAGTTGTAACAAACCTGCAGCAGACTTGTAGCAATGCTGTTCCAACAACTTGTCAACAGGATGTGTTCGCACTGCTTGTTCCCAGCTTGTTGACAACTTGCTACAAGGTTGTTGAGCTCAACAGACTTGTTACAAGTTGTGAGTGACAACCTTGTAGCAACTTGATAAAATAACAACATTGTTACAATATGTTGACAAGCCTGTTGCGAACACATCTTGTTGACAAGTTGTGAGATTTTTATGTGTGTAGCAACAAAGGATGTTCCTTACTTCACCTCCAGGGAAAACAGTTAAGATATGACAAAGCGATACAGTAAAAAGTAAATTTAGTTCAATTCGTAAATGCAATTTATCTACACTAACGAACTAACCTTCGTCTTTCCATGTTGTCTTTTTGCCACTGGTGCGTCCTATATCGAATAGAGAAACGGTATTTAGTATTAATACACATGATTGCTATCCGTACAGGTTTCGCGAAGGTGGAAAATTAGGAAACACGTTTCGCAAACGAAATATTTTTCTAAATTTGTCAAGGAATATTTTTGGTGAAGCAAAGTTTGTATTCACAACAACGTTTTCAAGGCTTGGCAAACAATCCAGGAAACATCGAAAATTCTTAAATGTTTCTACAACATTTACTGTGCCGGATTCTTGGTTATCATATAAATTCTACAGACAATGGCTCTTACTTAACAGAACAGCTCTAAATTGTGGTGCCGTGGTCACCATGCTTGTCTTTCAAGTTGGGAGACTCGGATTCAATCCTTGGTCGGACCTCTACTCAAAGTCTTAAAATAATTGAGGAGAAAGAGCTACCTTTTCATTGACATCAGTAAATGGTTAGACTTTCGCGTCTTCACGGATAAGGACGTTAAATCGTACGTACCTTGGATCGCCTATGAATTGGGCAACAAGCCTGTCGGAAAATCCGCTCACCAAAGAGTGAGAAACGCAATAAACAACAATAAAATATGTGTCCCTGGTATATAGCAGAGGGTATTATGCTCACATATTTACCTGGATAAACCAGCAATGTTTCATCATGAGTGCGACCCCACAGAACATTTTCATAACACACAATCTGAGCAAGACTGTCCTTGGAATCTTCAATCTTCCAGCTTGAACTGGACCTCGCGTCACACTTGAGCTTTGCAAATGCAGCCGTGTTTACCCGTCTCAAAGTACCATCGGCAGTTAGCGCCCAAGTACAAGTGGAACAAGTTGTAAGTAGAGATACTTCGTCCAGAATTTGAAACGACGTATTGCCGACCGGGTTTGTATCGCTTATATTCCCTCTTACAAATGCCTTCCCGTGATCGATATACGAAATAAAATCACAAGGTGAATTCACATAAATTTGCTTCGCTTTGAAATCAGCCTTTTCCCATCCGCTACACGAGGCTGTGTTAGGATCAGAGAAATATACTCTGCTCCGACTGTCTATACAGAATATGTATTTCTGAGATATTGCAAGATGTTCTATTGTTTGACTGGTTGGAAGAGAACGTCCTGACCAAGTATCCGCATGTAATGGGACGTGGTCTTCTTTCGGGAGTGGTTTGGACGCCATCGGGTCTGTGCTCGTCTCTGGGCTTTTGGGCTGGTCGTCTTCGTGGCTATCCAATCGGAGGAGATCGGAAGAGTTTCGGTATACATCGGTAGAGTCTGAGGAATCTTGTCGGGAAGTTGAAGAGACGTCGGTGGATGGATCAGCCACGTTTTGAATCTCACGCTCTTTGGCTGGGGTTTCCAGAGTTGCCTGGGTATTCTTTTTCTGTTCATCATCTGTTGTAGTTTCCTGAGGTGCAGAGGTTTGTTCTGTTGTCGAAGTTCCCGTTTCAATCTTAGCTTCAGTACCCGTTGCTTCTTGCTCCAGAATATTGTCCTTGGCACGTGTATTAGTCTCTGGTAACGACGAAGCTGTTTTATCGGACGAATCGTTCGCTGCCACAGATATTTGAACCGTTTCTAACCCCTGTTTTTCTTCAGTCTTCGTTTCATTTGTTACATTGTCTGTTGCTTCATCGTGTGTGTCTCTCTGAGGAGTGTTTTTAGCGAGGATGACAGCTAAGGTTGCGGCTTCTGGGTCTTCGGCGGTATCTGGCACTTCTTCGTGAGATTTGCTGGTATTCGGTAACGCTGTCTCAAGAGTTGAACGAGGTTCCATGTCGTTGCTTGTTGTCTCTTCTGCTGAAACAAAAGGAGTTATTGAGATATTATTGAGTTTAAAAACCAGCATTTGTGGTATCATGGTCACGACCGTTTGCCTTTGAAGCTGGGAGCCCCGGGTTCAATCCTTGGTCGAACCTCCACTCAAGGTCTTAAAATAATTGAGGAGAAAGAGCTACCTTTACATTGACATCAGTAAATGGTTAGACTTTCGCGTCTTCTCGGATAAGGACGTTAAATCGTAAGTACCTCGGATCCCCTATCAATTGGGCAATAGCCTGTTGGGAAATCCGCTCACCCATGAGTGAGAAACTCAATAAACACAATTCTTAATTACAATCATTTCACGGAGGGTTGCACTGGTATATGGAGGCTTCACCTCTGGGATGGGATTCAATTTCTGCAGCTTGCTATTGTCTGATTATAATTTCGTCTCGGTCACATGTACATGTACAGTCTATTTGAATACAACATACTTAAAGTTACAGTGTTTTACCTGCTGTGGTCGTTATTGCTTCAGTATGTGGTGTTGAAACGTCAGGGGACTCGGGTTCTTCTGAGAGTTCAATCTTAGCTCGACTTTCACTCGATGTCTCTTCAACTTGCAGAGATGCTATTGTCGAGAAAACAGGAAAATGTTGAGATCAGAAGAAGATGTGAGGAGGTAGACATTGCAGAGAAGGTGAGAGATCTGAAAACTGAGTTCTGGCATTTCGAAACGGAGTTATGGCATTTAAAAACGGCGTTTTGGCATCTGAAAAAGTAGTGCTGGCATTTGGAAACAGAATTCTGGCATTTGAAAACGGAGTTTTGGCATCTGAAAACGGAGTTTTGGCATCTGAAAACGGAGTTCTGGCATTTGAAAATGGAGTTTTGGCATTTGAAAATGGAGTTTTGGCATTTGAAAAGGGAGTTCTGGCTTTTGAAAACAGAGATATGGCAAATAGACGGGCAAACAAACAGTCACACAAACACACAGATAGGCCCGGTAGACATAGATTGTGGGGTGGTAGACATTGCAGAGAAGATGAGGGAAGCAAAGTGAGATGGTATGGACACGTAATAAGAAGAGATGAAGGAGAGCTGGTCAGAGACATTATGGAATGAAGAGATCAGAAGAAGATGTGGGTGGTAGACATTGCAGAGAAGATGAGAGAAACAAGGTTGAGATGGTATGAACATGTGATAAGAGAGAACACAAACACACAGATAGGCCCGGTAGACATAGATTGTGGGGTGGTAGACATTGCAGAGAAGATGAGGGAAGCAAAGTGAGATGATATGGACACGTAATAAGAAGAGATGAGGGAGAGCTGGTCAGAGACATTATAAAATGAAGAGATCAGAAGAAGATGTGGGTGGTAGACATTGCAGAGAAGATGAGAGAAACAAGGTTGAGATGGTATGAACTTGTGATAAGAGATGAATGAATGATAGAAATTAATGAAACTGGTTTATCAGATGGAACTGTAGATAAATGGGAACAAAGGACGGGTAAACTGAAGAAAGAATAGATGGAATGTGTCCAAATACCAAGGGACAGATTGCCTCTTCCAATCTCGACTCAAAAACAACCTACATGTACTCTGTTTTTGTTTCTTCTTCTTCTTTTTTTTCTTGGCCACAGTGAACACAATGTCACCTGGTCCTTCATCCAATGGAATTGCATTGATCTTGTCAAATATATCGCTTTTAGCTGGTCCACCAACCTCCACTGTGCCTAACTCGCTAGTTATCTCTGGCCCACTGTCTTTGTTTTCATCACTCTGTGAAAAGGGAAAGATGGTCGGGTTTATCACTTTTAAATTAGACTTCATTCACTTAGAAAATAGAAAAATAAAAAAGAAAGTAAAGAGAGTGCTAAGGGCTGGTTACATAAACGGAAGAACCTGGGCGAAGAAAAGTCATCTGTCATGACTGCACACGTAAAAATCTCACTTCTTTGTAGCAAGTCCGCCAACAAGTTGTCTTCGCACTGCTTGTCCCAAGTTGTCAACAAGTTTGGAACAAGCTGTTAACATCTTGTAACAACCTTGTTGATATTATCAGACTTGTTGCAAGGTTGTTCCAACAAACCGATACAGTCATGATATAGCAATATTGTTACAACCTTGTGTCGTCAACCTTACAACATTCTTATTATATCATGATTGTATAAGACTTGTCAGAACAACCTTGTGACAAGTCTGATAAGATCATCAAGCTTGTTACAAGTTGTTGACAGCTTGTTCCAAACTTGTTGACAACTTGGGACAAGCAGTGCGAACACAACTTGTTGACGGCTTGTTGGCAGACTTGCTACACGACGCGAGATTTTTACGTGTGCAGGCCAGTGTCACAAGAAGGCGCAATACCTCTAACGCCATAAAGGGGACATTCATTAACGCCGAAGTTAAACTAAACCCAGACTTCTCAGCGCCTTCTTCGGTCTCGGCCTCGCCAGCATCCTCACTGCCAGCTATCACCGCGTCTAAACACGACGAATCCAATACTCGCTCGATAGTCAGAATGAATCTTCTTAAAAACCTCTCTCGCTGGTTCACCAAGACGAACACCTCATGCCCGCAAACTGCTACGTCACGGATTTTCCCCAAGTTGCTATGGCAACCGATGACGTTGCCGAGGTCAAGGTCAAGTACCCAAATATGGTTTGCGTCCCACGTTATAACATATTGATTGTAGAATGTCAGGAGTTGGCCAAACTGACCGCTGCTGTTAAATTTGGTATCGTTTCCGCTCAATGTTCGTATGACCGGCGGTTTGTCGGCGAGTAACGATTTGAAAACGGAAGTTGACGAGACCTTCCCGCTTTCGTCCGCTGTCCACACGCGCAGGCCCGGTCGCGCAGCGTAGAGTTTCTTTGTGGGCTCGCGACGCGTGTCGGGAATGAAGCAACTGCCAAAACCGCCCGATCTGCAGGGAAAAAAATAGAAAATATATTTTATACTTGATTTGTACATATTGAAAGCCATGGATCTAATCAGATATAAGCCCGCTGGCACCGAATTCACTCACATGTGAAATTTAAATATTTGGTTACCTTTGTTCCATTCTATGCTTACATTATCAGAACAGTGGTAACTAGGCATGTGAGTTATCAATTCACTCACATATATAATTTAAATGAGTGTTAACCTTTGTTCCATTCTATGCTCACATTATCAGAACATTGGTAACCACTGTACGCATGTGAGTTATCAATTCACTCACATGTATAATTTAAATGCTTGGTTACCTTTGTTCCATTCTATGCTTACATCATCAGAACAGTGGTAACTAGGCATGTTAGTTATCAATTCACTCACATACTGGATATAATTGAAACGTGAGTTTAATATCTGAAAATGTGAATTGGGTATCAAAGTTCATCAGCCCAATGGAAAAATCTATTTACTGGATTGAGTGGATTCTTACGTTTTTCGTTCTTTTTCTCCAACTTGAACAAGTGTTTCATTATGAAAAGGCCAGAGGACAGTTCGCTTTATGGTTGAAATAAGTAGTGCGTCTTCTCCATAACATAACTGCACTACACTACCATCCTCTGTTACTATTATCGCTGTTTGTAAAATCCCCTGAACAGAATGAAACGATGAGAATAAGAGATACCTCAAGCTAGTTCGCACAAGTTGTTACAAGTCTGCAAACAAGTTGTTACAAATCTGTTCACAAGCTGTCCACAAGTTGTGTTCGCACTGCTTGTTCCCAGTTGTTGTAACAAAGTTTGAAACAAGCTGTTAACAACTTGTAACAAGCTTGATGGCATTATCAGACTTGTTACAAGGTTGTTCTAACGAGTCTGATACAGTCATGATTTTGCAGGAATGGTACAAGGTTGACGACACAAGGTTGTAACAATATTGTTATATCATGACCGTACGGAACTTGTTGGAACAACCTTGCAACAAGTCTGATAATATCAACAAGGTTGTTAAAACTGTTAACATCACAAGCATCATATTCACCTGAGTACATTACACTAACACAGAAAAAAACGCTGTTAAGAAGTTGTTCCATACTTGTTGACAACTTGGGACAAGCAGTGCGAACAAAACTTGTTGAAATTTTTGTGTGTGAAGTAGAAATCAGCTCAAACAGTGCCCAGTGCTACTGTCTCACAATATTTTACCTCAGAAATTTTGACGACAGACATCGATATTTTACCATGACTATCACCAGCATACAGAATTAAACCATCATTAGACCATTCCAAACACGTGATACTCGAATGGTGAATATCCTCCGCTGTTAGCGAGTCAAATGACTAGACGGAAAATATTCACATATATGGTTTTGAAAATATCACATACACAATGCCTTAAAAGGTTACTTATTTTTGGGAACTAGTCACAGGACTTCAGATGCTTAAAAAATGAACTAGTTAGCCGTAAAAGTTACCACATATAAAATGTAATGTTACCATTGCAAAGTTATTTCGCGATTTTTGTAACTGCAGTTGTTAAAAAGTTACGTTCCATTTTTTCTAAGTTGTTTAAAGTGACATCTGCAGGTTTTAATAATTACTGTATACTGTACATTGACAGTGCGTTCAAGTAAATTACTGTAAAGTATATAAGGTAACCCATTTTAAAATACAAATTAAGCTGCCAAATAGCCAGGGGAGTTATTGTGCAGTGAATAAGTTTGTCGACCACATTAAAATAATGAAAGTTGATAGTATAAACAAAAATAGCAAGTATACTATATTTTAACGTGAAAATGTCACGAAAATACGTCAGAAAAATAACGCGTTATATATATCGTTTCATTTTATTTTATTAAGCGAAAATGTAACTAGTACAGTTACCTATTTTCAAAACGCAACGATTACTTGTAGTTTCGTTCCTTGTAACGAAGTTACTTACAGCATTCCACTTCACACCACTGAACTTTCGTTTGGAAAATAATTGGCATAGACGATAAATAGTAGCTTTCTGGCCAAAGACGTGTAAGGTGTACCAATATCATAGGATTTCTTACGTATTTGACGAGGTTTTGAAAAAAAATATTATTCTTAATGAGCATTTTCTCTTTATAAAAAGTAATTTGCTTGTCACCGCTGGTAGCCCCATTGAGGCAACGACCCAAACTGAATAAGTCTGAATCCCGGGGCATAATTTGATTACGAGGGCGGAGTTCTTACTTTGTGTATGGGTGGATCCACCAAGCCAACAGCGAAAGTTCCACATTCGTGTCCAAATGCGACTGTAGTACATCCAGCAGCAAGCCTAATACATGTTGCTGGAACATATTTTGTCTAGCACAAAAAATAAAGATGGATACTGTCTCTCCTGACACGTTAAGCCTAAATTAAACTAATTTTGTTTATACTGGATAGCTCTATCAGTTCTAAACTGTTCTCCCTGGAGGTCCAGTAAAGATCATCTCTTATTGATCCAGTGTTACTACAGGAGGAAACCTAAACTAAACTAACTTTATTTATACTGGATAGTTCTATCAGTTCTAAACTGTTCTTCCTAGAGGTCCAGTAAGGATCATCTCTTATTGATCCAGTGTTACTACAGGAGGAAACCTAAACTAAATTAACTTTACTTATACTGGATAGCTCAATCAGTTCTAAACTGTTCTTCCTTGAGGTTCAGTAAGGATCATATCTTATTGATCCAGTGTTACTACAGGAGGAAAACTAAACTAACTTTATTTATACTGGATAGATCTATCAGTTCTAAACTGTTCTTCCTAGCAAACTGGGCTAATGTTCCACCATTATGGGGCTGTCAAGTTGGGAAAGCACAATTTCAATGCATATAAAAGCTCGGATGATCTTTCCTATGTTTATATTTAACATAATTTCATTCACTTATCACAACCTCTGAAGATATTTGTAAAATCTTTTTTTGTTTCCGTTGGTAGACATAAGCATTTCCAACATTTGTTCCGAAAGCGAAAGCAACACTCGAGACATCGACACAGGTATACTGCAGCTGGATGTCTTTCAACGAGTCACTGAATTGGTGGAACAATTTTTTCAGGTTTTTTCCTTTGACACCTGGGGTCGGCTTTGCCACTCGGTTGGGAAGCTCAGTTAGGATTTCATCTAGGAAGCATTCTTCCTGAATGACATTAATATCCACCATATCTATAAAGGTTTACATAATAAGCCATAGTGTATTTGTGTGGGTACATTTGGCAGAAAAATACCATTCACTGGGGCCAGTGCTTTATGCAATTGCATCTCTGTATACGGCCCCTCCAACTTTTTTATGCTTCCTACGCCCCTGTTCTTGTATCTCAATGGGCCGAATGAATTCGGAACCATGCTCACATTCGTTCGGTTTCACCTTGCATTCACACGGGGCGTATAAAACCGGACAAATTCCAGCACAGCTAACTGTACAAATTCGAGACCAAATAAAAGTGGGTCTTGTTTTGCACAAGAATTGCTCCTAAATCAGATGGCCTCACGTGAACAGCAGAACCAGTCTCTTTCAAGACCATTTTGCACTGTAGAGGATTGGGATTGAGAACATCCGTGCACACATACATAAATACTTCCGGGACTACAATTCATCCGGTTCTGTGCGGGCACTTTTCATCCCGCAATTAATCTGGTTCCGTGAGAACCTGCATTTGAGTATGGTTCCTAATTCATAGGTGTGAATGTAGATTTGCCCTAGGTGTGAATGTAGATTTATAAGTGTTACAGGTAAACTACATGAAGCCTTCCTCTTTTGACTTCCTAACTCATTTGGAATTTTCCTTATTAGCTTTGCAAATTTGAAAAACTCTTTGCAAATCCCTTGAGGAATTTGCAATGTTCCTATCGGCTGTTGCAACATTCCAATGCAAAAAAAGTACATTTAAAATTTTTGCTAACTTCCTGTTTTAATTTCCTAACTTCCTGTTCTGTTCTGTTCTGTTCTGAGCATTGTCATTGGTGGATTATTTTTGTTAGCCAATTGCAACATGCAGAACTAACTTCCTGAAGTTAGGAACTTGTAACAGGAAGTTAAGAACTTCTAACAGGAACTAAGGAAAAGTTAAATATCGGCTTTTAGCAACATTGCAAGTTCCCTCAAGGGATTTGCAAGGAAGTTTTTTAAATTGCAAAGGTAATGAGAAAAATTGCAATCAATTTAGAAACTCAAAAGAGGAACGCTTGACATAGTTACATGTAATTATCCACTCACGGGAACCATTTGAAATAGTGTGGTCTATTCTGCACAAGGGTTCACTAACAAACCGTAGCACACATTCATTGAGTGTAACAATGTGTAAAAATGCTAAACTCAACAATACCCAACACTTTACAAGCTAGATAAATTGACAAGTTCTGATCGATTTACATTTTGACAAGTTAAATTGCCTAACAGTAATGATAGAGTACAGGACTGTTTATATAGAAGCCAGGCTGGCCCACTCAGCAAGACCGGGCCATCCCGCTAAGCAGGCCAGCCCGGCTTTAGTATAAACAGCCCCTAAGATAACAAAGTAGGACACATTAGGGAGTATTACAGCTTAATGTTTTGTTATTCAAATTCACACAAATTCGAAGAAATTATTAATCCTGTGATCTGACGTCATCAGCGTGTAAATAACTAAATATCCTATTACATTTATAAACGTGCCACATATAATAATCCTAATAATACTCTAACTATCATTAATGTAGTACAAAAATCATATTCATTCACAAATCGTGCTGTTGAACAGCAAGTCACAAGACATCACATCGGTTGACCGACGGATGCCAGTAAGCCGTCTGACACTTAATACTTGTTCCAAAATACAGTTAGAATGCACTCGAAATGACGAGATCGGGAAAAAATAAATCAATATCGACTTACTTTAGTTATGAATGAACCATCAACATCTAAAACGTTTTGCTGGCATCAAAATAGGAATCTTTAAAGGTATTTGGCTTCAAATTTGCGTGTGAAAGTGTGTAAATAACTTCCTTTAGTATTTTTGCGTAACATGACTAACATAATCAATATGCAATGTTATATTAGCCTGACGATGCTGACAACCCGAATTCTTGCGCAATGACATAATCAGCGGGCGGCCAGTGAACTATATTCGTAACTGGAGTAATACCGCACCGTCGTTTGCGTCTAGTGATGAACAGTCGCAGATAAAAATAAAAATATGGTATTTTCACAAATGAGTTTGAATCTTGCAATATACAGTTGCCTGATTATAATTTTTGTTTTTTTCCAAATATTTTAGTTTATTAGTTTATCAAGTTTCTCACTCAATTGTGAGGGGATTTCCCCAATTGATAGGGGATCCGAAGTACCTACGATTTTAATGTCCTTATCCGAGAAGATGCGAAAGTCTAACCATTTACTGATGTCAATGTCAAGGGAGCTCTTTCTCCTCGGTTATTTTAAGACCTTCAGTAGAAGTCCTACCAAGGATTGAACCCACGTCTCCCAGCTTGAAAGACAAGCGTGGTGACCAAGGCACCATGTGCGCCGTCTTGGAGATCTTTACTGGACCTCTAGGAAGAACGGTTTAGAACTGATAGAGCTATCCAGTATAAATAACAATATATTTAACTAACAACTTTATTTATTAATAATCTCTTAATAACAATTTGAAAAACATCATAAGTTTAAAGTTCCAACAACATCACAACTACTCATCATTAATATCATCCGTTACTGTTTCATTATCAACAGAGTCCGAAGATTTTTGACGCTTAATCGATTCTTCGTCACCGCCGTTACCTATTTTCCGCTTTTTGGGTTTGTTTTTGTCTGGAATTGGTAATTTACTTAACTTTGCTTGAATCTCTTTAACATGGCTGTCCTCGCAAATAATCTTGCTGTTAATAAGTTTAATAATATCCTCAATTTTGCCAAATAATGTTTGACCCTGCTCGGCAGGTGCTAGGACGGAGACAATGTAAGTACGGACAATTTCTTTCGATGCCGCGAACAATGCCGCAAGTGCAATCTGGGATGGCGTGTACAGAAATACAACATCCGAGAACAGGACTGCATTAAGGAACTCGTTAGAAACCTCTCGGCATTTGTCAAAATCTTCCTTCTGTTGAAACCGTGTCTTAATGTCGATAAAGAAACCCTCCAAGGCTCGTTTAGGACTGTGCACGATTAGCTGATAATTTAACAACTTCATCAGTCCCATCTCGTTACCCAAAATGACATCAGCAGTCCGGATTCTGTCAGCCTCTGGATAAATCATTATAAACTTGTCAACGGATACGTTGTATTCTTCCACTTTGCAGGCCATGTACAAACATACGGACATCATGTCTTGTGGCGAGTGCTCCATAATGCTCGTCTGTAAATAAATTCTCTTGAAATACAGGAAGGCAGTGAATGTAACAGAATATGGCAAAGGTGGTTGGAACTTCATACATAAATGAAACAATATTTTTTCATAGTATTTGCACAGAACTTTGTGCTCGTTTATTGTGACCAAATCGTTGGCTTGGGAAACACTGCATTTTGTTGCATAGTTTCCAATGCATTTTTCTCTAATTTTGTCAATTTCTTCCAAGTTTGAAAATATCCAATGCGTTCTGTGACTGCTGCTATGAAACATCTTCCAAAATATTTGAAATTTTTTATGCACGTGGATCAACTTCAAGGATTTTTAATCTTTCAGCCTTAATTTCAGGCAAGTTTCAGGCATGCAGGATTGTATTGCATAATTTTTTGGTAAATTTTTCAGAGATAATGAGAAATTAGTTTAATTTCTATTTTGGGGTTTGGAAAGTTTACAGTGATGCCTATTTTATATATAGTATCTTTTTATTTCGAGTTTTCTTAAAATTTCTATCGTGTTTTGCTGTTTTTTTAAAAGCATGGATTAATATAATTTTAATTATTTTTAATTATTTTAATGTCGAACATTTACTAATATTAATTAACATAATAAATCACATTGAATACTTCAGTATTAAGACAATAAGTAATATATAAAAGCCAATGAAGGCAATAAAACGAATCAAAACAACAACTTATTGTTTATGTTTTATATATATGCATGTGTAAATAATATAAATCGATATAAATAAACAAAAATAAATAAATAATAGCGCTCGGAATTCGAACGGTTACTGTTCGGCAATGACCGTCGTGACTTCGTTGAACGTTCGTAAAATTTTTGCAAATTCAATTTTTGATGCACAAGGAAAAGAATTTTTTTGTTTGCAGATTTTCTGTTGTTTTTGAGAAAAGTGGAGCATTTTTTTGCGAAACTGTATCGAGAATGAAGCTATATCTTTATGAAATAAGTGAAACATGAGTCGAAGTTTGCAAATTGGAAATTATTTTGGCTAAAGCAACGGAAACCAAGTCGTCACATGGGCGCTCAGTATTAACATTTGAAACATTCTTTTTGAAGACCTGTTTGTTTACATTCTTTACTGTTGGTTAAATATTTTATTTAAATGGATGGATCTACAGGATGTGAACCTAGTTTTACAAACAATGAAGAACACATTGAGTATATTACTGAAGGAATTTCAAAAGATTTAGTTTTGAGGGCAGAAAGTAACCATTCTGACACACAAGGAGCAACATCAGTTGTCAATTTGCCAGAAACTACGTCGATACCTGTAAACTCAGTGTGCAGAGATGGCAACTGCGGGCACACTCATCATACGCAGTTGATACCTTTGGGTTATACCCCGGAACCCGCCCCCGTTAAGCGGGTGGAATTTAACGAACATGCCGATACGCAAGAGATTGAGGTTGAAGGTCACGGAAAGGTCACCATTAATTATGTGAACTATGAATCTGAGTCACAGATGAAGGATATAATGTCGTTAATAACTAAAGACCTTTCAGAACCATACTCAATCTATACATACAGATATTTCATTCATAATTGGCCCAAACTATCGTTTCTGGTAAGTAAGCTAACTTTAATACTTGATAGCTCTATCATTTCCAAATTATCTTACCTGAATGTATGAGAGTGAGCGGTCGGCCAGTCAGTGACAGTAAAGCCTGGTCCTCGCTACAACATAAGCACAAGCAAGCAGAACGCTTTGATGTTCTTATGCTTCTGGTGTTTTCAGTATGTCCTCACTACAATGCAAGATACTTTACCATACGATTTACACTTTACCATACCGCAAGTATTTGATGGCATGTGTTCTGACGGTTTTTCTGTTCTTTTATTGGCATGTTTTGATGGCATATGTATTCAGTGATTACTCCGGTACGGTAAAGTGTAAAATTTCTGCAAAAGCATAAGGAAAAGAATGCAAGATTTTGACATTCTCATGTTTACGCTTATGTTGTGTTGTAGCAACGATAGTACATACTGTAAGAAATCAATATGTTTGATCCCTCTGATTCTTATGCTCGCGTAATCCACCCTTTTCAGTGCCTATTTTTTCTCCACAAGCTTTCGTTGGTAGGGATGCAACTGCCTGAAAATATAAGGAGAATTTCAACGTTTGAGCAAAGGCCTTTTGTCCGGAGTAACTGTGACGGCTTTTGCTCGAAATGTCGAAATTCTCCTTATATTTTTCAGGTAGTCGCATCCCTATCAACGAAAGCTTGTTCATATTATTGCCACTAGGCGTAAAAAAAATACCTGTGGTTCCGCTTCCCGACTGACCCTATTTTTTTCTGCCGACCCTATTATTTTTTCAACGTGATTGACCATGCGACCCTATTTTCTCTGGGTGGTTGTGTGCTGTTGTCACACTAATTATTGAAAAAAAACATGAAAAAAATATTCAAAAAAAATTATTTCCGACCTACCGACCCTATTTTTTTCGCGATATGAAACTGGAACCACAGGTATTTGTTATGCCCTACCTACACTGGTACAGACAGTTTATAATTTTATCTCCCACTTTTTTGTCTTGAAAGAAACAGTTCATCCTCCCCCCCCCTTAAAGAAGCAAGGGATTGGAACTATGACAATGTTAATTCACATTTCCATGGTGCAAATGTACATACATGTGGATATAAGATATAATCAGAAGCCCCAGCTTATGACGTGTGTTTACTTGAATTTCAGGCATATTGTGGGGAAGCGTGTATTGGTGCTATAGTTTGTAAACTTGATTTGCATAAAAAGATGGCCCGGAGAGGTTATATAGCGATGTTAGCTGTTGATAATTTATACAGAAGACATCAAATAGGTAGGAAAAACCAATACATGAAAAATTATATGTTTTGTATATATATTTGCAATTTAAGAAACTAATAATTAGTAATTGATGAGGAAAAGACAAAGGAAATCATTAACTTGTCGGTGGTTTTATAAAAAAATCATGTTATTACAGTCGTGCCAATAGAAGGGTTCCGAAAAATGTTGACCAGTTCATTTCCTAACTTCGAGGAGTTCCTCTGAACAATTCCTCAACAATTTGATAAGTTTCTTAAAAAGTTCCTAACTTCCTGTTTCATTGACCAATCAGATTGCTCAAAAATAAAATATAAAATTTGATTGGTCAATGAAACAGGAAGTTAGGAACTTTTTAAAGAAATTTTCAAAATTTTAAGGAATTGTTCAGAGGTATTCCTTCAAGTTAGTTACTGTAATTATATCTGATAAAACATTTCTGCTCATGTTGTAAATAATGTGTAAACCTACATCTTTTAACCCTTTAAGTGGCAACGCACCCAGATGTGCCCTACTTTATTATTTTACTCCGTCTAATGCCAGACGATTTTACTCATCGGGGGGAGAGTGCTGCCACTCTGACTCAATGAGCTAGACTATCTGCCCATGCACCCTGTTAACCCTTTAAGTGGCAATTTTCCCAGATGCACCCTACTTTATTATTTTGCTCTGTCTAACACCAGATGATTTTACTTGTCAGGGGGAGAGTGCTGCCCCTCAATGGGTTAATTCAAATATTTGTCAATTCTGAATATAATGAAATGAATTGTATGATAATGGTGCATGATAATGCTTAATAAAAATCTTTATGTTTTAGGAAGTAATTTAGTTATAAAAGCTATAAAAATGATGATAGAACAAGGATGTGACGAAGTAAGGATTCTTTATTTTTATGTTAATGAAAATTGACCCCAATTTAAAGATGATGTCCACTACGTTCTGCGCATCAGTTCTGCTCATAACAAAGGGGGACCCCCAGATATAAACATTGCCCAAATTTTGCATCTTTCGAACTTTTTTGAATTGAAACGTACAGTTTATATCCATTAACAAGTGTAGCGAACCAGAAAAGTGTTAAATGTTCAGTTAGTATATCATATTTTACAAATATAGTAGTTCAAAACGTAAACAAAGTTCGCGCATGTGCACAGGAGTGGACATCATCTTTAAGATGAATTAATTAGTATTTAAAGTATTAATTATTAATTAGAATATCGTTTTCATTCCAGGTTGTACTAGAGACTGAAATAACAAATGTTGGTGCATTACGACTTTACGAGAACCTTGGTTTTGTCCGTGACAAGCGTCTTTTCAAATATTACTTAAATGGAGTTGATGCTCTCCGTTTAAAACTCTGGATACGATGAGACAGTCTATCTTGGGAAGAAGATGTTTAGGGCAAAGACTTAGATATTCTAATTTTTGTGAATTTTGATGTAATTTCTTTTATTATTATATGAAAACTGGCCAGTGTTGAGCACTGTAGTGAAGATTTTTGATCCTTATTAAATATATCAATATTTGCTTGGGTCGGTATTGTTGCATAGTGGTAACAATGCATGTGGGTTTCATCTCTATGAGTGGGTTCAATCACAGGTTCAATTCCTGCATGAAGTTTGTGGTTGCGATCTCACGTCAGTTGCAAGAAGAGTAAGTTTGACTCTACCAAACACGATTGGTTCTCTCTTGTCAATCTGGTTTTGTGGTGTGGTAACACTTGACCAGTAAAAGGTGGTTCAATTAGTAACTAGACCTCCAGGAAGAACAGTTTAAAACTGATAGGGTTCGATCTCTGGCAGACAGCCTATAGTTCAACTGTTAGAACTGATAGAGCTATATCCAGTATAAATAAAGTTAGTTTAGTTTAGGTTTCCTCATGTAGTAACACTGGATCAATACGAGATGATCCTTACGTACTGCACCTTTAGGAAGAACAATTTAGAACTGATATAGAGCTATCCAGTATAAATAAAGTTAGTTTAGTTTAGGTTTCCTCCTGTAGTTACACTGGATCAATAAGAGATGATCCTTACTGGACCTCTAGGGAGAACAGTTTAGAACTGATAAAATCAATAATAAAATTAGTTAATAAGTTAATAATGTAAATTTTCATTAACCGGAAGCCGGGTCTCAATGCCGGAAGCGTGAAAGAGGAAGTCTCCCGCGACGATTCGCCGGCCGAACTCGAAATGTTTTGAAATATGCAAAGTCGAACCAACATGAACTCGACAATAGTGACCAGGTGTTGAATTTCGAGTGAAAATGTTCTCTTCAAGAAGATGTACAGGCAGATTGACACCTACAAGAAAGCTAGTTAAGAAAGGAAGTAGTCTGAGAGATTTAAGACCTCTGACGGAACGGGTTAGTTGAAAATTTCCACTGTGTTTTCGGTCGGAACACAATCGATATCCGACATGCTACAACCTTTATTTGGTGTCAATTTCCAAAGTTCGCTGCTTGATACCAAGGCTTGATACGAGCTAAATTTGGCGCCGATTTTGATTGTATTTGTAGATTGTGTTAGAAAAAGTCCTTGGAGTCACTTTGAAAGGAAATTCTGGCCTGGCATGCAACCCTGTCACTGGAGAAATTGCATTTCCAGCCGGGTAAGTATGGGAAGAAATTGTAAGCCATAATACTTCTTGAACGAGACCCAGAATTTTGCCAAATCGGAAACTAGCAGTCTGCACTTTATATATTGCTTTTAAAGATGTTTGCCTGTTTTATAAAAGACTATTTTGTTAGGAATATTGTGTTTTTTTTGTTGCTAAATATACCTAATGGTTTAATTCTGTATTTTTTCTCGGTTGAGTTGTTTTAAGTTTAACTATTTTGAAGGCTGAACGAGGAACCATGCGTTCTATTATATTCCGTTTTCAGATTTCATTTGACCCTTTGCCCTTTCTAATTTACCCCTCGCCGTTCAAAACAAGGCATATTCATTATATAAAACAGTTCAAAATCTAGCTTTCCTGTGTTAAATCTATAGGGTTTGTGTTCATGTCAGTCTTGTACTGTTACAATCAAGTGTGGTTTGTTTTGCTTGTCTACATAATTTATTACTTGTGGTTTTTTCAGCATTTGTATAAAAGAGAACTTAAAAATATATATTCTGGATTTCCACACAGCATAAAGGCAAAAAGTATAATCTTTTGCTATTTATATGATTTCATTATAACTTTATATGTATTTTGTACAAAACATTTGTACATATATTCAAAGCATATAAACTGTGTTGACTTATTGTCTTTGTTTTATTGTTTATAATAATCAATCCCCCTCATTTAAAAACAGTTAGCATTCTAGTTAAAGTTTGAGATCATTATCAAATTGTCAAATGGGCTTTTCATAGTGTTCTTAAAATTTCTATATAGTCACTTGGGAGTTGTTATGTAAACATATTAAATTCCTATTTCACTCTGTCAAATGTGTTTAGGTATAGTCATTGTTTGTTTGGGATATTAAGTACAAGGGATTTTTCTTGAATGATTGACTTTGATAATAAACAGCAGTCAAACTTGAAATTTCTAGGTAGATAATGAGCTCAGCTAGGCTAACATATTAACAATCAGAGTTCTGATAAAGAATTTGGAGCCAATGCTTTTTGAAAGAGTAGGCGGCTTGCCAGTTATGTGGTACCTAACCAAGCGAGGTTTGCAGACATTTCTCCCAGACTAAAAAGTATTATTTTGCTCAGGAAATATTTCTTTCTTGCGAAAAATGCACAGAAATCTCAGACATTTTCGTAGAAAATCTATGGCAGACCCAAGGAATTGTCAAATGGGAAGATCAGAAATCTGCTTGGCCCTTGGTTCACAGAAGCATTTTGTGCAGATTCTTCCAATTTGCAAAATTTTGAGCTGATTTTCATAATTGCAAGAATGTTTGCACAGGAAATTAATTTTTGTCCAAAGCCAAAACTTTACAGGCTGATATTGTCTCCCCATGAAGATTTTGAACTTTGGACATTTCCAACCATTTTTGGGCAGTAGTTTTGTAGATTTTGTCATCAAATATTTAGTGAAGAATATTGTTTAAAATTTATGTTATTGAAGCAATAAACCTTTCTCTTGATATTTCTTTGGGATAAGAAGGAAATATTTTGGTTTATAATTTGGAGAAATAATTACTGGTGATTGTCTACCCTATAGATGGCGAAAATCTTCGGACACCGGCTTCTATTGAATGCCCTGAACAAAAGTGCCATTGTTCAAGATTGAGTGATCAAAATGACAATATTTAAGCCACACTAGTGTGTTCTTCTTTGGCATTTTACTCCCTCTCATGTCTGATAATTTTACTTGTCCAAGAAAAAAAGTGTTATTAATTTTTGAATTACCTCATTTTCAGGTGTGTGATTGTTTTTATCAGCTCGACTGGTCATGGTCAAAGTCACATAATTAATTCATCTAAGTATGTTTGATAGCTGTAGCTACTCAGATTCCTGGATTGGATTGCATGCTGGAGCCAGCTTGAACATTTTTTTAGTTCTTACAGGTCTGCGGCACACTTGCTGCAAGTTTTTCCAACTACACGTGTAGCACAACTTGTCAACATGATGTGTTCGCACTGCTTGTTCCCAGCTTGTTGACAAACACATTGTGTTTTGACAGGTTGTGAGTTTTTATGTGTGTAGCCAATATCAAGTTGCACTCGCATTGCTTGACGATAAGTTGTTGGATTTGTATAACAAGTTGTTAGATATTACTTCTTTTAAAAATCAGACAAGTGATATGCATATGCTCTCTAACATGGTCCTACTTTTAGCAATTTGACAAAATTATAGCAGCATATTGGTATCATCACATGCTTAATTGTTACAACCCTGTCAGTAAGCACATCATTGACATCAAGATATGACAATTTTTTACATGTGAATATTGTAGGTTTGGGTAACAATATCTCAAATGTGTTAATTTTAGGAAGACTATTTCTTCTCTGGCATTTTCACCAGATGGAAAGTTTCTTGTCTCAGGGGAGGTATGAATAAGTCATATATCATTAGCTATGATAGCTAGTAGCACTTTAGAATATTTATACACTCAGGGTGTATCAAAAAAAGTAAGACAATTTTGAAATTGCTCTCAATTCCACAATTCTGTTCTTGAAATTTATTTTTTGATATGTATGGATTGCTTGAGTTCTTAAATTATGGAAAATATGAAAAATTTTGAAAATAGTAAATTTTGCTATCCAGGGGGGTGGTCAACTTTTGCTCCCCTAAAAGTGGCTGGCGCACGGAAATAACAAACGGTATTCTTTATTTGAGTTCATGTATGAAAAGTTCGCTATTTGTTGCATTTATGATAAAAATTTCGGAAGGGTTTTACCGAGTACAAATCCTCCGAAAAGCCTAAGAAAACGTAACATTTTTCTCCGTTGGTGCTGTTCTTTCTTCATTATGAATTCACAAATTTTCATTTGCATTTTGATTTTAAATGAGTCATGTTAATTATGTATCTTAATTCTTTAAGTAAATAAAACTTTGAAGTGAAACTTTGGCGAACCAAGTTTATGTTGTTGCTACGGAGGAACTCTGATACCATAAAAGCTCTCCGCTGCGGGGTAAATTGTGGCATCGCCATTTCAAAGTGTACGGGGTATTATACGAGAATATTTCAGCACAAATAACTCGAAAGCACAAATTCCATGGAAATTCCATGGAACTCTCATGGGAGTAAAAATGCATTCATAATGAAGCAAGAACAGCACCAACAGAGAAAAATGCAACATTTTCATAGGCTTTTCGGAGGATTTGTACTCGGCAAAATCCTACCAAAATTTTATCATACATGCAACAAATAGCGAACTTTTTATACATCAACTCAAATAAAGAATACCGTTTGTTATTTCCGTGCGCAAGCCACTTTTAGGGGAGCAAAAATTGACCACCCCCTTGGATAGCAAAATTTACTGTTTTCAAATTTTTTTATATTTCCCATAATTTAAGAACTCAAGCAATCCATACATATCAAAAATTACATTTCATGAACAGAATTGTGGAATTGAGAGCAATTTCAAAATTGTCTTACTT
>CACRXK020006586.1:0-24199 GCA_902702795.2 Paramuricea clavata | reverse complement strand
ATATATAACTACAGATGGTAATTTTGGCCTAATCCTAATTAACATACACACATATATATATATATATATATATATATATATATATATATATATATATATATATATATGTATATATATATATATATATATATATATATATGTATATATATATATAACTACAGATGGTAATCTTAAATAATTGCCACTTTTCTCTCCCCTAAGTGGCCCTACTGGTTGTCTCCCTATACTGTGACTCTACTCAGTGTAGTGCTGATGAGCAGGATGAAAGTAACTCTTATTTATAGTTACCTTTGATGCCTCACGATTGTGGGACATCAAAACCATGCCAGAGCGCTCAAACTGCAAACAGTGAGCGTGCGCATATATATATATATATATATATATATATATATATATATATATATATATATATATATATATATATATATATATATATATATATATATATATTTATACATTACATACGAAGCTATTAGTCATATCGCAGTAATTTAGAAATTCTGATAACAATTATAGAAAAAAGCTCAAAAGTTGGCGCATTAATTGATGGTAATATACTACAGATAATAACAGCTATCTTACCTTATCCGAATTATTCTAATTTCCTCAACAGTTTCATCCATTGCACGAGAATCAGCCATCAGAATCAGCATCGCATAAGCTGTAAAACTACTCTTAACACTATTGAACGCTATATGGTCACTAAGCTTAGTTATCAAAACTATATCAGCCAATCACGTCCTACCGTCTTTCTTGCCATTCGTCATTCCGTCTTTCTTGCCTAATTCAATGACCTTCATCGACCTATACATCGCATGCCTGCACGTGGAGAGTCTGGAGACAATACCTCATGCCAATTAAGTTAGCTAGCCTATTTAATATGCTAGCCTATGCTAGCTCATGACAAGTTTATTGACAATGCACAGTAAACAATAACGCCAACGTCAACTGTGGTTCTTCATGACTTCTTGCTGAGAATCACACAAAAATTTTTCTAATCTTTCGTTATTTTTCAGTATAGACTATATATAGTTCCTTGAAGTGATTATATCCTATCACGGCAAGAGTTCAGATCGATATGAATGCTTCGAAAGTAGCGACCGCTAGACTTGCCCCAAGTCGACGTCCGCTAATACTAAGATGAATGGCGTACTAAGAAATAATATAGATAATTCAGATCCTTGCCTAACTTATTGATCTTGAGTTGAATGACAGGTAAAATGTATACCCATGCATGACAATATATATGCTGATCATGCAGAATTATAATCAAATGAAATTGTGTCTCCAATTAATCAAATGGAATTGTATTTCAAGATCGCCATCGATCCACGCAGAACTTCGATGTTCTCCATTTTCAAGAATCTCACTCGGAAATAAAAATAAAATATACTCTTTCTTATAAGCCAACTGCTAAAAGCAAGAAATCTAGCTAATAATGAACTTTATGAGACCTAAAAAAACGTTATATACCAGCGCAACAAACTGGCCAATTCTCTGGCCAATTTCTGAATCATTGGCATGTTTAATTTAATCTTTCTACAAAAACAGGGATTTTCCCTGATTAATGGGAGAATGCTAGGGTTACTCCGATTTATAAGAACTCAGGTGAGCGCTGTGACTAAAAACGAACTATAGACCATTATCAATCGTATACCGCAGCATAATTGCAAAAGTCATTGAGCGAATAATTTATGACCAACTGTATAACTGCAGTACTTGCATGGTTGATATAAAGTTAATGTCAACTTGTCAATCTGCCATGCACCTATTAATCCAGCGATTGTTGTATATGATTTTTTTTTCTATTTTATGTTTTTTATATACATATATATATATATATATATATATATATATATATATATATATATATATATATATATATATATATATATATATATATATATATATATAAGATTTGGTTTCGTTGGTTATAAAAACCAGAGCATATTTAAATTAAGGTACAACAATCAACAAAATCCACTAGGCATCTTTATTACTAAATAGTTTCGTACCACAAAATGTGGCACTCTTCAGATAAATTGACCTAATTGACCTAATTGACCTTAGGTCAATTTATCTGAAGAGTGCCACATTTTGTGGTACGAAATTATTTAGTAATAAAGATGCCTTTTGTTTTTTATATATGTATATTATATATATATATATATATATATATATATATATATATATATATATATATATATATATATATATATATATATATATATATATATATATACAGCTAATTCAATAAAGGTTGTCCTTTGCAAACCTTAAACTCTAAAACCTTAAACCTTAAGCTCTAAGCGCGCAAAGCATAATGGGAGCACTATTTAAGGAGTTTAGAAAGCACATATGGAGCCCATTTCTTAGAGACATGGTAAACATGTGCCTGCGAAAACATTTCACTCACAAACAACTGCAATATTCAACTACTAAGCTTGATATCAGTACTCCCATTATGCTTTGCGCGCTTAGAGTTTAAAGTTTAAGGTTTAGAGTTTGAGGTTTGCAAAGGACAACCTTTTTTGAATTAGCTGTATATATATATATATATATATATATATATATATATATATATATATATATATATATATATATATATATATATATATATATATATATATATATAGCTGGTCACGTAGCCTCCTCCGCAGGCCTCTCTATGACCATGGCTTTCACAGAAGCGACAGTATAGCATCATGAATTGAATCAAAGCACAAAGACCGAGATGGCGGATAGTTTGATGTCGTGATCAGCTAGCAGCAAAAAAGGCGGAAACTGAAACTATTCTCTATTTCCTCTTACAGACTATAACAAGAAGATTTTCTTCTCAGAGATTTGGCAGTGCAGACTCCAAACAATCGGACGCAAAGCAGTCTAATTTTATAACTTTAAATTTGATTTTCACCAGTACTGCGGATTCAGGTAGACCGTTTAATGCGAATAGTTGTCGCGTTAGTTTTAACAGTTGTACGATGACGTTTCTAGGCAGATTTTCGACGTTTCTAAGGCGTGGCTTCAACGTTTATTTTTAAAATTTGAACGTTGTAATCACAAGGTAATTGCTAAATAGTATATACTTCAAAATTAGCCTCCGTTTTTATAACGTAGAAAAATCATCCTAACGCAAAACTAAACCCTAACCTAACCCTAACTTATTTAAAAAATTGATATAAAAACGGAAACCTTATTTTGAAGTATACTATCTGGCAATTACCTTGTAATTACAACGTTCAAATTTTAAAAATAAACGTTGAAGCCACGCCTTAGAAACGTCGAAAATCTGCCTAGAAACGTCATCGTTTGTCTGTTAAAACTAACGCGACAACTATTCGCATTAAACGGTCTACCTGAATCCGCAGTAAGTGAATGTTTATATTTAATACGAACGGTTGAGTGTATATGTAAAAGTTGACTTGCGAGTTGCCGCATGCTGTAACGTCACAGGCGGCTGAACGATGGGGGCTATAGGGGGCTATTATTGGATTTGACTTACGCGCATTATTTCAACTAAGAATTATCCAGACCGAGCGAGGTCAATCTTTTCCTCAATCTTTTCCTGGAATCATAGACCTCGGTCATTAGTGTCATTGATAATTCTTGGTATCATGCTCAGCCAATAATTGTTTATTAATATATTTTTAATCAATATGTACTAGATAAAACATGAGCAGCCGATCTGTATCTGATATACAAACTCGAGCCGAATTATCGTACTAAAAATTTACCCGTCTTATGAGTTCCGCATTGGCGAAATAATTTCTGCTTTGTATACCAAACCGATCAGTGAGAAAGCTATCTAACTGCTATATATGATAGAATTTCACGTTTTAGGATTTTTTTCTTGCATTGTGAAATAAAACATTAAAATACAAACGTGACTTAATTACTTGTGTTGGGTTAAACAATTCCCGACAATTGGCACCCCCGATGGGACGAGAATAACTGGATATTTTAGCGATTATCATGGATGAAAAACTACAGAAATTATCGAAAACGATCGATATGAAAATACAACTATACTGAAATTTACGAACGAAGCGACGGCGAATATATTAGGAAAACGAAATTTTACGGCGATTGAAAGGCAGCGAAAGACATTGGAAAGCAAGATCGAAGAAGGTTGATATTCAAGAATTAAAACTCGAAAAAGGCGACGAAACAGACGGAATACGGGATTGGAGCGCGACTATCGAAGGCAAGCTCGTGGAATTTGACTTGAGAACCCTTTTTCGGAGCTAAAACATTCGGAAAAGGAGACCAAATGCGACGAACTGAAAGGCAAAGAAGAGTTGGTGATACAAGCTAAACGTAAACAGTTTGAAGACAAATTAAAGTTCGAACAAGAGAAATTTAAACGTCGATTAGAACACGAAAAGGCGTTGGCAGAAAATCAAAAACAACAAGCGAGCAGTTTTGGCGTAATTTTAAATCAACAACAACAAAATTTCCCAAGGTTGTTATAACCAAATTCAATGGACAACATACAGACTGGCTAAGATTCTGGGGACAGTTCAAGGCAGAAATTTAATCGCCAACTCGGAAGCATCTAAAATAACAAAGTTTTCTTATTTAAAAGAGCTCATCGAACCGAAAGTTCGTTCTTGTATTGATGGTTACCGTTTACATCAGAGGGATATGAGCGAGCGAAGAACATTTTGGAGACAAAATATGACAAGAATAGTGAAGTAATCAACGCGTACGTCCTGAACATCCTCAGTTTACCAACTATCCCAGGAACTAAACCAGCTAAAATCCATGCGTTTTAAATTTGGTAAGTTCTGCTACCGGTTCACCAATTTGACCAACTCAAGGCTTCGTTGCAGTTTTGACCTTTGCATACTTACTTGCGCCCAGTATCAAGTGGATTGGGAGTTGAGGTTTCTCGTCAACGTACATCTGCCATTGTGACTCCCTTGAGATGGTTGAAATGGTTTACTATTTGCTTGTATCTGGGATTCTCCGCACTGAGTAGGTTACTTCGGTCAACTTTGGTTACTTCCGTTAGGAACTTAAAGTTCTCGTCCAAATCACTGATTGTCACTTGGTGTACCTCAATCATTCTACTGGTAGATTGCATCATCATCTCGATCCTTTTATATTCCCTCCGCACTGTTCGTTTCTTAAGTCTATCCAAATGTGCCCCTGATGCATATGAGCTCCTTGCGCCCATATCCAGATGCGCCCGACAAGTAATTCCGTCAACCTTGACCACGACCACCGGATATATCACTTGGTTCTCTTCCTTTGCTACCAGGATTTGCTCCCCGTCCTTTGCAACTTTGCCTTGGTCGCTTGTTTCCTTGTCACAGATGGAGGAGTGATGGCTTCTCTTGCAATGCTGACATACTTGCTGGCTTCGGCAATCTGCGGCTTTGTGTCGTTGACCTGTGCAATTGAAGCATCGTTGTTTGTCTCCTAGGATCTTTCTCCGATCGGCTACAGTGGCCACCTTCATACATTCGGTCAATCGATGGTCCGCTTCCTAACAATAAACACACATCTTTGTCTTTGATTCTTGTTGTCTGGCTTGAAAGTTCTTTAATCTACCATGATTGTGCTTATCAGAATTACTATCCTCTTGTTTAACCGGGTTTCTCACCGTCCATTTCCTCCAAGCTTCCATTAACTCTGGAAATTTCCATTCTTGCCAATCATCATCTGTTCGTACTAAATCATTCCGAATCCCTTCAAGCTGGTCGATTGTCATCCTTACATAACCGGACACTTCCTTTAATTTACCAAGTGTTTCAAGTGACTGTACACTTGTTAAAAGGGTTTCATGGTTGAACCTTTTGTCACCTGGAACCGAGGACGATCTGACCAAACCATTGTTTGCAAAATCGTCAGTGGATCGAAGATTACCGGAAACTATGCGACTTATATGTACTTGGCTTAGAAAACCAATTGGATGGAGACGAAACAGTCTACCATGATTTCAAAGATCAGCTGACCCAGAGCCCGGAAGGATGGTACGAGACAGGGTTGTTATAGAAACCAAACACGGACAGTCTACCAAATAACAAAGCAGGAAGTTTAGCAAGATTGGACAAACTGGTTCAGAAACTTGACAAGAAACCTGAACTTTTTCAACGGTATCGTGAGATAATTAAGGAACAGGAAGAGCAGGGGATTATTGAGAAAGTGACACAACAACCACAAGGAAGAGAATTCTATCTGCCACACAAGCCGGTGGTAAGGGAGTCTGCTGAGAGTACACAGGTGTGCATAGTCTACGATGCGTCAGCGAGAGCCAATGAAGACTCACTATCTCTGAATGATTGCTTAGAGACGGGGCCGGCATTTCAAAATTTCTTGTGGAATATTCTAATACGTAATCGATTCAAGCCAGTGGCACTCGCAGCTGATTTAAAACAAGCATTTTTGCAGATAAGGATCAAGGAGAAAGATCGTGACGCGCTAAGATTTCACTGGATCAACGAACAAAGCCCAAAAGAGATCGATCTGCTGACTGGAGGCTGCGTGGTGGAAGAAGCCAAACATCTGAAAGAAACAGCAATAGAGTTCTTTGACCGAGCTCAATTCCAGCTTCATAAATGGCACTCAAACATGGAAGAGTTGGAAATAAGTGATCCAGACAGTAGTGGCACCGATACTGATCAGAGTCACGCCAAACAGCAACTGGGTGTGAACTAAGAGCTTCGTTTCTTGGCTCTTCACAATGTGAAGAGCCAAGAAACAAAGCTCTTGGGAGTACCTTGGAACAAAGACCAAAGACGAGATCGGAGTTGCAGTTCCTTGCACTGGTAAAGAAGTTGCAAGAACAGTGTTAAGCGAGATCGCGTCAATATTTGATCCGCTAGGGTTAGTTTCGCCAGTCAGCGTGTTGAGGAAGACGATCTATCGAGATATCGCAGCCGTATACGCAGTAATACACTAGAATCAAAGCACAGCGCAAGGCCTCGTCACGGCCAAATCACGGTTAGCGAAGAAAGATCTAACGATCCCGAGATTAGAGTTGGTGTCGGGTCAGATGGCAATGAAGCTGATGGATAACGTAAGGTCGATGCTCGATGGATTACCAGTAAGTCACTGCTACGGATGGCTCGACAGTATGGTTGCTTTATATTGGATTAATGGTCGTGGGAATTACAAACAATTTGTTGCAAATCGAGTGAAGCTAATCACGGAGAAAAGCTACATCACATGGAAACATGTCGGAACAAAAGAGAATCCTGCAGGCATCGGAAGCAGAGGCGCCGTCAAGCAGATCAGTTGTATACGAAATGGCTCGAAGGGCCGGAATGGGTATCTAATCCTGACGAATGGCCGGACGAAGTGGCAATCGAAGCAACCAAAGAGACAGAAACTGAGGCAAGGCAAAGTGGAGAAATCTTCAAAGCTGTAATCCAGCAGGAAGAAGACGAGTTTCTGGACGTCCTAAAGAAGTATACCTTGTGGAAAACTATGAGAAGGACCTCTCACAACGGAAGGGATTCAGCAGCAGATAGATTGGTGGCTGAAACGAGAGCAATCGCACTATGAAGATTCAGATCAAACTCGCGAAGATAAAGAACGTCTTAACCTCAAGAGGAATGAACGAGGACTGTTGGAGTTCCAAGGAATGATCCAAGGGGAATACCCCATCTACATTCCACCACAGTCGATTTTAGCCGAGAAATTAGTGGTGCATGAACATCAACGCACACTCCACGGTGGAGTGAGTATGACTATGTCCGCAGTAAGAGATAGATACTGGATACCACGCCTGAGAAGGTGACAAAGAAGGTACGAAGTAGCTGCAACGGATGCAAAAGATTCCAAACAACAGCGTTCACGAAGCCACAAACTGGCAACCTCCCAAGAGATCGCACAGAAGGAATGCGACCATTCCAGGTGGTAGGAGTGGATTATGCAGGACCATTCATGTACAAGAAGAGAGCAGACAAGGAGGGGAAAGCCTACCTCCTCCTCATCGGATGCAGTTTAACCAGGGCAGTCCATTTAGAAGTCCTACCAGATCTATCGACGGAAGAGTTTATGCATAGCTTCAAGAGGTCCATCGCTAGGCGGGAAAAACTGGACAAAGTCTACTCGGACAATGCCAAAACATTTTTAGCAGCAGCAAAACGTGTGCGCAAAATTTCAAAGGATGACCAGATTAATGATTACATAACAAGGAACAACATCAAATGGCAATTCAATTTGAGTAAGGCCCCATGGTGGGGTGGACAGTACGAGAGGCTAATCGGTTTAGTCAAACAAGCATTCTACAAGGTGGTCGGACGATCAAGTCTCACATGGAAAGAACATGCAAGAAGTGATTCTCGACGTGGAAGTCTGTCTCAACAACCGTCCACTGGCCTATGTCGAGGACGATCCTGAACTACCAGTCCTAACTCCGAATGTCATGATAACGGGACAACATTCTATTCTAGCGCGCAGATGAAGATCAAGAATTTACTGAAGAAAAGGAAATGAGGAAACGAGCAAAACATATTCTAAAGTGCAAGCAGCCGATATGGAAAAGATGAACGGGGAAGTACTTAAGAGCTTTGCAAGAGCGCCATAATCTCAAGTACGAGGGAAAAGAAAGGGTTCCAAAGGTAGACGACGTGGTGCTCATCAAATATGATTCAAGAAATCGAGGGAAATGGAGTGTTGGAATTGTAGAAGAGCTGTACCAAAGACGGGATGGGGTGGTGAGAGGAGCAAAACTGAAAACACGAAAGACACATATTGACCGTGTCTTACAGCATTTGTATCCCCTGGAATTACACTGAGAGAGAAGCCAAGACAAGCGACCTGAACTAGATCCAGAGCAGCAGAGTTTATACCGAGACGGCGAGCAGCGGAGGCAGCAAGACAAAGGAATACAAGCAGTTCCACACTTTGAGGAATCGTAAGAGCAAACATTGACATTTGTCACAGTCGTTGGGGGGGGGGGGGAGTGTCGAGAACGGACATAATTTATAAGTTATAGTTTATATTTGTTAATAATTAAGTTAAAGATCACGTGCGAACTGACTTCTGGATTAATTTTCGGGAAAAACACTTGAGAGTGAATGGTGATCGAGAGCGAATTTAGCGAGAGATCTAGGGTTTTTTTCTTACAAATAAAGCATTAAAATACAAACGTGACTTACTTGTGTTGGGTTAAACAATCCACGACAACGTGGTTGTGCAAGAAGTCCAAGAACTCTTGGATACATTGCAACTGCTTCTGTGCTTCGCACCCATTATTGGACACCTTTGTTGCCCATGACCATGTACATATACCACAATCTTTAGCAATATCAGGACCAGTATCCTCAACCACCAATGATGTAGTCTTCTTAGTAGTTCTTGAAGGCAAACCTTACCTCCAGACACACGTGTCTGGAGATAAGATCACGTGTAGTGGCTTTCAGCTCGATACAATAACAGGAACTTAGTCAATTATATTATAGTGGTTAAGTATGACGCAGTAACTACTTCCGATTTGGGACAGGTAAAGTTTTGCACAAATCTTATTTTCGGCAGTTGGTTATGTGCATTCGTCGAGAAAACTTAGTAGTTAAATTTCGTAAAGTTTCGAACCAGTTTTTCGTAGTCATTCCAATTGTTTGGACATCTTGGTTTGCATGAGCATCGATCGCCTCGACAAAGCGGGACTGTTATGTAAGTTTATCCTTTAAAATGGTAACTTAGTTAGTTTAGTAGTTTCCATCACAGGACGAAAAAATAGATTTGCTCCAACTTTGCAACCCCCTGCAAAGGTGCATGCGATATTCATAATGCATCTTCACGGTTTTTATGTGGATTAGTTTTATATACGGTAGATTTATCGTATACTTTGTTTAGAACGCATTTAGTCAACACTTTTTCTATGTTATGTACAATTTCTCTTAGGAAATTATTTTTGCAATGGAATGTTTGGAATGTAATGCATGAACTTAGTATTTTCTTATATTTGTATTTCAGTTTACGACGACTTAGATCTCTTAGACAACTATTCGTGTAACCAATCAACATTTGAATTTCTATTGAACGTTTATATCGTTTTGGTGTAAGAATATTAAAGTCGCCGGTAAAAATATATCCTTGCATTTTGTTTCTTCGTACCTTATTACATGCAACGCGTCGTCGTTGCAAATCGTCATCGTTTCGAATTATCGAGCTTGCGCAGCGACCATTTCATGACGCGTCTTTATATCATGCTTGACTGATTGAACTCTCTTCGCATGAGTGAAAAGACTGGGACTGACCTTCAAGTTTGGCTTAAAATTTCCCGTTGGAAGTAGCGTTCCAGTTATATTAATTTCAATGTTCTTACCATTTGCTATCTTCAAACAGCATGTAGTCTCGCCATCGTGTAACAGGGCCTTAATTAAGTAGCTGCTCCATATACAGTATAATGCTAATGAATTCATATAACGTTTTTTTAGATATATCTGTCGTTGCAGCCAGGAAAGCTTTACTTAACCTCATGGGTGTTATAAAACATTTATTATTATTATCAGCTTTCTACACCATATATACAATTAAAAGTCCTAGTATATGGTGTAGTCCTTGTATATATGTTGTAGAAAGCTGATAATAATAATAAATGTTTTATAACATCTATGAATTCAAATAACGCTAACGAATCAATAGCTAGAGTCACGGTATAGATACGGTATACGTATCAGTGGTTCATGAATTCTTGGTTTGCACTTGACGTTATAGCGGCCATGTTGGAGGAACGCTAACAAAAGAAGCTGTATTGTATTTGGAGCGTGTTTTCCCCCAACATGGCGCCATATTTTTGTCTTATAAACCTCAACGGATCATAGGCGTACGTGAGGGAAATATTTAGGGGGCCAAAAGAAATTTGCCCGAGTATGCTGCATTTTGTCAGACCAATCCAAAAAACTTTTGCTTACTAAATTCCAAAAATTTTTGTCGTAAAATGAGGGAGGGGGCAATAATAAGGACTTCAAATTTTTGGCCACGTTACATATTTCTTGCATTTTCCGCTATTATCTTAGATATTTCATTCTTTCCAATTTATTTCCCCCATCTTTTTGCCCAACTTACGTTAAATAAAGAAATATACAGCTCTAATCTGCTCGTATGGGATTGACGGAGTGGGTGCAAACACATTTTCCAATGTATATTTGGGACAGCCATGACGGCCCCCTCATTTTTCTTGCATACTAATGAGTTTCCTTCCTTGCGTTCTGCTGTCCTTAGTGTGGGCGTTCTGCGGCTTGAGCTGGAAAATTTTTGTCGGAGTGCTCAAGATTGATCATCCAATATACATCAAGAATTGTCTCCATTCTAACCATATGCTCAATTTCGAGCTGGAATTTAGTTGAGCGAAATAAGTCGATGGTTATATCTTCTCGGTATTCAGTGTTATACATGCATGCATTACTGGCAACCGAATTATCGTCTAAGTATGCAGCCTGCATGTGTGTTTATCTGGGCATGTCTCCAAGATGCTAGGGCTGCCTTATTTAAACACCTTTTTTGAAACCTGTATGTAAGACGAATCATCCTTAAAGAAAACCCTGCTGCTCTTTAATCTTCCGCATTTACGGAACTAGCAGACGAGTATATATAAAGGTTAGTTCAATATGAGCACGAACTAAATTTCATTATTCTTGTATATACACTTGTATAAATAGTCATATATATCTTAATATGTTATAGTCGTCTATATTGTACGTCGAATTTAGGGTCATACACATATATAAATGCGCTCATCTTACTGTAGCCTTTATAGATGGTTGTGTTTCTATAACCTCCACGCAGTCGCCATTTTAAGTATTGTATGTAGTTCAAGGAAATTGCATTAACGGTTATATCAACGGTTATACCGGTATACTAGATTTCAGTTTTTGTTTGTAAATAGGAGACATTGCCCTTGTATTATAATGAAGAATTTCGCCGTCTTTCTACTTTATGTGTTGTCTATTTTGCATAGCACATCATTTTGTATGTAGATGTATATCGAAGTCTGTTGCAAGCTGCCATGCATGTCATTTCTTTAATATATTCATTATACCTGTATACGTATACTGAAATATATATAGAACGTTTTCATACATGCATATATAGAACGATAGAATGTTATGTATAGCCTATAAAGCAAATACGTGAGTACCAGAATACAATTTGTCAGTTTTGATAGTCATATGCGAGAGAGATTGCCCAGTGTCCTTGGCCGTTTACCAAAGGACTTAAAGCTATCAGTTTGTTTGTTTTTCGTCAGAACTGTATTGTAATTCCACGGAAACGTTAAGCTTAATTTTGATGGAACAATGCATGACCTTAGTCTTTTGGCTTGACAGAGCCTGATGAAAACGAAGTAAATTGGAACGAAACAGTGTATATTATAAATCGAATTGTATAGATACTCGTAAGTGGGACATACGCACAATAATTGGTTTTGTATTTTGGTGATATGCAAATGTGCACTGGGTTTTCTGCATCTAATCTGAATGTCGAATTAGGGCTGACGTATTTTCATCGCTGAATAGCACCTGCAAAATTTCGTTGTTTTTATTGCATAATGAGGTCAAGGCTATATGCCATGTCTACATGTCGATCTCTCGGAAAGTGGAACCTTTATTGTTTCTGTTGGCTACTTTAATTTGGCGCCGTACAGAACTAAAACCATGATACTTTCATTAAATATTATTTTTACCGTTGACGTTGTATATTTCGAAGCTGCTTTCTTGACGTGATAATTCTTTGTATATAAGGTTTTAAAAGCTGCACATATATTAATATATCGTATCGTATCAGGCTGTTTACGAATACAAATGATAATACTAATAGTGCATTTAGGCATATTCTTGTCAGTTTTGGTTTTCATACGAAAGTATTTAGAATGTTAGGTTTATAAAACATGCATAAAAGTGAATATTTGATATAAATGAAAGTCCATAAGGTGTGATGTTGTTTACGAGTAGCTGCATGATATTATGTGATATCTCTTGTAATATTTAAGCTATCTTGGACAAATGTTGTGTTTGATTACAGAGAAGGACGTTAATTTACGAGGGCATTTCCTTTGCTTTAAATTTTTCGAACAGTTGATGTAGTTTTATATCATGCACTATCAGTATTTTAATCATGCAGGAAAGCATAATTTTTTTCGCTTCATTATTTATCCTTGATTTTTCTGTGTAGAGTAGCTTTGTCCACATCTATTATGTACTACTATCAGATTTTTTTGCAATGGCTGAATAATATGCTCAATCTATCGTGGTAAATTTCTACTGTGAACCACACGTCAATGTAATAATATCCCAGATCAATAACCTCGTCATAATGGTAACAGATACCTGACTAAAAGTCTTCTTAGGCATAGCTGTATGACTTGTGTGCAATTTAGACTTCGTGTATGTAACCTAGTGTAGTATCACGCATTAATATATAATCAATTAGAGGCTAATTCTATCTCATCTCTGCTGATGAGCTCTCTTTGATAATTTTTATATGACCTGACTATGATTTGAACAATGCTCTATTCATTCTAACGCATACTATTGTAAGAAATCTTAATGTATTAACAAAATAACGACAACATGAAAACCACAATTTTGACCAGCAAAATATTTGCAGCAAAATGCATGCAATACACATGCGGGAGATATATCAAAATTGCCAGATTATCTATATGTCTTAGTAGACCTTTAGCTAAAGCAAATTATGCTTGTATAGATTCGTGTCCTTGACATGGAAAAGTGCCTTCTCCATAGTGTTTTGTCTTGTCATATTTATTTTAAAAGTAATGCTGCATGACATGACTACACTTTGGTTCATGTTCATACCCTAATGGTATTGAGTGTGAGTAGGTCGTCTCTATATGTATAATAAGATTTAAAATGAGTCCTTCAGAAACGCAGAAGATAAATTAATAAGAAACTTAAGCTCAGAATGTAAACAATAAATGTCTGCTTCTCTCTAACTTGGCTTATTCATACTCCCACAAGGAAATATTTTTGCCGACATTCGCAGTCATTTCAATCCAAATTGTGACTATAATAACACTATTAAACAAGCAGTATTCTATAAGTCAAATTTCTGCAAGAGGTATAATAAGTCTTGCCAAAAAGAGGTATAATTAAGTCTTGCAAGAGGTATAATAAGTCTTGCAATATATAGAGTTATAATAAGTCTTGCCAAAAAGATTTTGTGGACGTATAGACTAAATAATTTGTTTAGCCTTAATTTTAGTGGAAAATCGTTATACTTTATCCCTGTTCTATACTATAGGGACGGCCATTTTGGATGTCACAATACAGGATATAATAATACAGATGCCCTCAATTTTAATGTAGAAAACACGGACAGTAACAAGTACGTATCCAAAAAAATCCACGCCTATATGCATGCATGCCTCAAACTATGCCTTATTTTCCTCGTAACCTCGGTTTTATCAATTCGAATTACAACAATATTTTAGAGTAGTGTAGCAAGTATTCTTGACATATAGAACGAAAATATTCGTGTGGTACGTAGCTACACTAAAAGCTCATAACTTTTTTTTAAAAATGTCATGTATATTCTTATGGCTATATATTTATTTCTGA
Organism: Paramuricea clavata; assembly: GCA_902702795.2. Classification (NCBI taxonomy): domain Eukaryota; kingdom Metazoa; phylum Cnidaria; class Anthozoa; order Malacalcyonacea; family Plexauridae; genus Paramuricea; species Paramuricea clavata. Next base: position 9,665 of record CACRXK020006586.1, on the reverse strand, counting down.
TCAGAATAGCAACGGCTTGAATTAGAATATTATTGAACACATGCACATCGTTAAATTAAAACCTCATCATTTTATCTGGCCTTTCTCGCTAATAAGCTTCAATTTATGTTGCGTTTTACTCTTGTATACGTAACTTCTTTCGATCGAGCTTTAGATCTCATACAAGGCTCCAGTAAACATTGAATATTTCTGTTACTAAGCTTACCTGAAAATGTAGGTATTTTGTGTGTTGTAGAAGTCTGCTCGAATATAAATTATCTTGGTCGAGCCATTGTGTGTTATTTTCTATGATTCGATACACATCCGGCTGAACTTTTTTAAAGGATCTGTTCATCAAATGTTTCGTTGAAGAGAAGATTGTGTTTATAAAATACCTTTTATATTTATTGGCTGCATTATAGCATTTTCCAGTTCCAAGTCCAATTTTTATCTGCGAGTCAGAAATGAGCAAAACAATTGCGTCATTTAAACGCGATATACTACTATATGTGACGCAGTCAAAAATAAAATCAGGTCGTTTAAAATTAACTTCGTGTAATTCTACGGAAGACTTTAAGACGCACCCGTCTGTTTTCCTGAAACGTCATACGAATATTCCTAAGCATTCACCGAGTGTCAATTTCTAAAAAGATGACTTGTAGGCATTGATCGCCATTGTGAATACGGCGGTTTGAACATGAGGCGCATCCAATTTTCATTTCGTAAATATTTCACTCCATTCGAAAATTTTTGACAAAAGTTCAAGACTGCATGTCCAACGTAACGGTTCTTTAATACATATAGTCTATCTACAACGGAGAGGATCTATAAGAGCTCATAATATAATGTTTATCACTATGAGCATGCAGTTTTGACGAAACACGTTCGACTTAGCGTGACTGTGAACATATTATTCCATCTGTAAGACTTTTTTGTAAACTTATATTTTTCTTGAATTGAAGATATTTACAAGACTAAAATACTATATGATACATTTGAGCTTGTCTATTTCAGTTTATGTACAAAAAATAGTTATAGTAGTCTATCTTGGCCTTAATTTAACTTTATGTGTAGTCTTGACAAGAGGCTGTTATATGACCGGTTTGATTATATGCAGAACATTGATCTTTATACACATTAGCGTTGGACGTTTGATGTTCCTTTCAGAGCCCTCGTAGCAGACTTCTGTTATATACGGTCGACTTTTCCCAAGGAAGCTTATTAGATCCAACATGCATGCTGTCTCGACTGTCTTGTTTTTGGAGCAAAGTTGACAAACGTCGAAAAGCTGCTTTTGTGTACACCCGCGTGTTACAAATAGTTTTGACACGCATTTTGAATTTACGCTGTGTAACTTGTACGTATCACAAGTTTAGGAAAATAATAACCAAACAAAGTTTCAAGAATGTATATTTTCGCGGCTGAAATAGTCCATCAAGGCATCATCACCAGAAGTTGACTGCAGCGAGTGGGCGAGGGTTTTTATATAATGATTAATGTACAGGTCTTTTGGTAGTATTGTTCGTAGCCTCCGGTTTAGGCAAGGCCAAATAGCAAACGAAATGTAACGATAAGAGCATAACGTTTCACATTGTCCCAAACCGTGTCTTGCTCGACTTCCTTTTTTGAAAACTGCTTTGTCAGTTCATCGCCTGCCATCGCAAGCTCGTGGGCTACTAAAAGCACATTTCCATTTTCTGTTCCAGTAATCTGTTGGTGAACTCCATTTTGTAGTGCCCCTTCATCCTTGGTTTGGCGTGATTCTTCGTTCATATTGTACATTAATTTTGGTGTCGAGGTTTTTTCTAAATAGACTTTAAGGTATTTTCGCTGAGTCATTTGAGTTGGGTCTGTTTCCTGTCGGCGCACGACTCTAATTTATGGTACTCATTAGTAATTCACGAGGAAATAATCCAATGATATTAGTACATTTTGGTCACATGATAATGGGGAAAAACCTCACCAAACAACTGAACAACTGGGAAATATCAGAATTTTGGGCATCTCACTCGATATAATTGTTGAAGGGATTTGTTTGGATCCCATATACCGCACATTGGCATCACCTTGGTATTTATACATGAACTAACTTGTGGTTAGAGCTCGACAACTGTCTCTCTGTAGCTCAGTTGGTAACTACATCATATTGCACGGATATTTTGGATACGTGCACCACTATCCTTAAACAGTGTTTTACGGTATTTAAATAACGCACTATTTGGGCGGGTTAGGTAAATATCAGGCTGCTCTGGTTAGGTCTGTAATCAATGTATAAAAATTCCGCTCGAAATTTCCATCTACAAATTGTGTGTACGTATACTGTAACTGGTTCATTATTGTAAGACTCAGCTGGTGCTTCTTTGTCGATTTTTAACAGGAAGATGGTGTCATTGATCGTGTTGTGAAATGGCCACCACATGCATCCATAATCATAAAGAGATCCTTGAAAGAAGCTAAGATCACTGTTGTGGAAGAGAAACTACAAGTTGTTCGCAAGATATAATTGGGAGTAGGCTATTGGTGCCCAGCTGTAGGTTGCGGGTAGGGTATTAGGTGACTCTCTTGTGCTTAAAAACTCGTGTAAGCAGAGTTGTGGTTCGCTATCTCCTGCATGTGATTCGAATTTTCCTTTCCTCATTAACAACTAACCCTATAAGGCTTCTGGATCGGTTACAACACCTTATGTAAACGACATTAAATAAATTATTAAATAAATAAATAAATAAATAAATAATAAATAAATAAAACGATTTAGATCACTTTGTGTTGCAAGTTAAAATGAAGGCAATACATTTAGTTAAAATTCAGTAAAGGAATTTCAGTAAATTTTTTATACATGTATTGTTATTAATAGTTTTGATTTTCAATTTAGAAGCAATGACCTATTATACATAGAGAATATTTTCTAATGTGATATTTCACATTTACAGTGAGTCCATACACAAAACACTATGGCTTAAATTGGCAGTTCAAATTTAACGTCCACAGACACTTGCTTTGCCAGTTCTACGATGTTTGATAAACGCGCTGCCTATATAAAAAGAAAATTTTATCAAATATAGTTCTAAAGAAAAGTCTGTTTGTAATCAGACGTGTATTTAAACCATCCTTTCAGAATCCTTTCTTCTTTTATTCGATTCATAGAAATGTACTAAACAACGTATTTTTATTGATTTTGGGCAAGATAAAAACAATAACAAAACCCATGATACCATGGTGTGACAATAATCCTTTAAACAAAGTGAGCTAGACAAAGTCTTTAATAGCCAGAATTGTTTAATACTTTCGGAAAATTAAAATGTCTTTATTTTATAAAATTTTACAAAATTTGACTAATCTGGTTTTCATATTAAATCACGTAACGATTTTTTAACAAAGCTGTGGAGCATATTCGGGTTGAAGAAGCTAACAAATGCCACAACCTTCCCAAAACTGGCTGTCAAGTCCGTTCTGCTCATGCGCGTGTTTTGTTTACATTTTTTTGTTTCAAACAATAGATAATTTAACTAAAATTCCGATCTAAGGGCCCATAGACACCAATCTCGACACAACGCTTTAGAAATTTTTAAACAATAAGTAAATTAGATGGCATTCCAGTAGTATATAAGATGACAAGAATTCCCTGCAAAATGCAAGAAAATTTCCTGCGAAGACATTTTGTTAAAAATGTCCTGGCAGCGGTGCTGCTGGAGATTTTCCAGTAGTGTCATCAGGTTCAGTAGTGTCATCAGGTCTAGTAGTATGACTTATCACTCTCTGACATTTCGTGAACAAAACCACACGCCAGTTCAAACAATGTTGGACGATGTTGGACCATAGTGAATCTCATTAGAATAACAATATAACTCATTATCTATGTTGGGCAACGTTTATTCATAAATCTGGTCCTTCACCGTCTCGTGTGTATTGTATTTTTGCCAAATCCACCAATAGCAATTTCCAATTACCCTAATGTTCGAGTCACGGATAGGTAACTTTCACAAAACATTGCTATTGGTTAGTTGGGCAAAAATACAATGCACACGTAACGGTGAAGGACCATATTTATGAATAAACGTTGATTAACATAGATGAGTTATATTGTTATTCTAATGAGTTTCACAGCCATCTATAGGCTATGGTTCGACGAACATTTCGAATGAAGTCGAACCTGATCCAATATCTTCCAAAAACAGCCAACATGATCAAACACAATGTCAAACCATAGACCAATTGCGAAACTTAGTGGCCGCGCCTTCATACTGCACGAGAACGAGGCTTATTATGCAAAAACTAAACAATTTCTATATTTTTATATAGCGAAAAGTGAATTTTAGCGTTTTTAAAGTGTTTTTTCCTGAATCTCTTTGATCTTTTCTTAATATTTCGTGCTAGGTTATATAAATATTTGTTAAATTTATCTAAACATCGATTTCCCACTATATTTTTACCCGCTTTGGAGAGATATTTTGTTGTTGTTTTAGCATGCGATGGAACAAACATATGGAAAAGATCAATCTAGACTTTAAAATCTGATCAAGATGCAAATAAAATAGCCAGTATAACTTAACAAACTAAAATATAACTCTTTCTACCCAGATTTGTTTAGACTTGTGCGAGAAAAAAACGATTTTGTCAAAGTGATAATAACATAAAATTTCTACAAATTTCTACAAATTTTGCCCGACATTTACTTTCATATTTTTAAAGTTAAAATTGAAAACTTGCTATTATATTACAACTGAAACAAAATTAATCAATGTTACAACTTATTCTTTGAAATGTAATAATAAAACAGACGGAAAATACCTAATTCTTTCTCTGGTATATAATCTGCTTCTTTTATCGGACGGCGAAAAACAGCAAAACTTTGCCTCGCACGCCGCGAAAAACAATGAAATTTGAAGTAAGACTAAATCTATGAACAAGTTTAATAAAGATTTACATAATCAAAACAGAAATGAAGAGATTGCCATAAAAACGCGTCTCAAACACTGAAATTCACTTTTCGCCATATAAAAATATAGCAGAATGATTTGTTTTTGCATAATAAGCCTCGTTTTCGTGCAGTTTAAGGCGCGGTCACTAAGTTTCGCAATTGGTCTATGGATTGTAAAATAACTGGATAGGAAACTTCCTGACATCATTGACTGCATTCTTGTTGAAAAACGTGACGTCACGCGTATTGCGAATGTTACCAAAGTTCTCGGCATTTTTGTTGTTTTGCTATATTTTCCACTTTAAAAGGGTGATATTGAAGCATAAACTGGTCTAATTGTTTTAAAAACATGCCTAAGCCACGACAAAGTATATCTCGTAGCCACGACAATGTAAAACGAAATTGGCGTCAAAAATATTTAACGAAATTTGCGATGTATTTTTCACTGTTTAGTGCTTGAAATATTTGCTAAAATTGATTGAGAATACTTAGAGTTTTCATCGTAGAATGGCGTGGTTATATTTATTTGCTCTTTGACTAAAATGTTCAGCTGTATTATTGCTAAACATGCCGTTTTTGAGAATTTGGTTTTCAACTAGGTTGAGGCATCCAACCACGCCATCAGCCCATTGAAAACATTAGGTCACGTCAGCTAGTTTCTTATCCATTCATTTTATTATCCATGGTCAAACTGACACAACATATTGCGTCCAACAGTGTAGGATAATGTTGAACTGGTTTGAACGGTCCTTTAAAGGGGCAGTTATTTAACGTTACCATCTTTGCGGCCTCCTCCAAGTTGTCCACAGCCAATATACGGAGATCGCTCGTAGTAAAAATAGCTTTTGCATCTTCGACGCGTGTTCCTGCAAAAATTGACGGCATAGAATTTTTAGGCGTCCACAATATCATTTATTATATAAATGGCACAACTCTAATGTGATGACCAGTATCAGTGTAAACAAATGGGCCACCTCGAAACCCTGTAAGCAAACTTTATTTCGTTCTTGCATCCTGCAATTCCACATGCAGGGCTAACCATCTGGGTTTGTGATTCGTTGGATATTTCAAACAAACTATTATACCCTATATTCACATTCAGGGTTCGTCATATGTCGTAATAAAACGTGTATGTAACAATCGCTTACAATCGGTCGTCCCGGTACTTTTTTAGCACTGTAAGTCAGCACCGAGCATGCGCAAAAGAACGGGTAGTTTCGGTTTCCCATGTGTTGTTTCCAAGCGTTCTCACTTTAAAGAAAACGTACTTAAACTGAGGACATTTGAACCTCTGCAAGGATTTTATTGAGGAAATGAAACTTTTAAGGAATTTCCAAGGAATATGTTTGTGTTTCATTTAAATGGTTATAACTAATTTATTTTGACATTGTATTACAATTTATTGAGCATAAGTTATTTTAATTTCTTTTAAAAATACCGAAACCGAACTGAGTTCCTTCCACCCCAAAAAGACCGAAACCGAGATGAAATTTCTGAAACTGTACAGCTCTAATATAACAACTCTTTATCGCATTGCTTTTCCCTTTCAATTCAGAGCTTGGTGGAAAGAACAAAATTTGGCCAGATTATGTCAAACCATTCAATATCATACAAAAAACGATATTATACTTTGCCAGGCCGTCGATATTTATTGAAAATTTGAATGAAATTTGGCATGGCATTACGTACTGTACCTTGCAGTCTGACCACTATAGGAATGTCCAGGTCAAGTTGACTTGCTGCTGCCACTATACCTTCAGCGATTACATCACATCTCATTATTCCTCCAAATATATTAACAAGAATTGCATGCACCTGTAAATACAGTACAGTTCATAAAACTGTCAATCAATAATTTATTAAGTTTACTTCTCAACAATGTAATACTTTATTATGTAAATAGTTTTCACTTTTCCCTCTCTTTTCTCTTACTTATAATACTGATATAAAATAAACTTGGTTAATTGTAAATAGAAACAACTAATTACATTCATGTAACTAGGGTCTTAAATAAACGCCTGTTAAGGTTTCTGGTAGGGCACTAGCCATATGATTAATTAAGTATTCAAAATGTAAATAAAAATGTTACAATTACTTGGGGATTGGGCTCATTAACTATACTGAAGTCAGAAACGCAATACTGAAACCTTTCGGGCCATTTAAATGTCCGGCAGCAAAATTAGGCATTTCCTTCATATTAACGTACATTTGAATCAGCACTGATTAATTTGAAAGCTTCCGCAACTTGTTTAGCAGTCGCTCCTCCACCGACATCCAAAAAGTTTGCAGGTTCAGCTCCGTGTAGTTTGATAATATCCATGGTTGCCATTGCAAGGCCAGCACCATTCACTGTAACGTGGACATAAAACGTAAATAGGCAAATGTAGAATGTAAAAAGACGTACACTGGTTACTTTGGCAATAGCAGTACACACTGTCAGTATGTATACCGTAGAGAACGACGTTTTTATGGGAAAGGTTAGTTCGCCGACATCAGAATGACATTTCGTCAAAGGGTTAGGGTTAGAGTTGGTGTTTGGAATAGGGTTAGTGTTAGTGTTAGCAAAACCGTTGCTTTGTTACGTTTTGTCACTCCGAGGCCAGCGAAATAACCTCTTCCTTTTTTTATTCACGAACGCCGACTGGAAGTAAATTGAGCCGTTGTAGATGGTACAGTGCTTCGTACAGTACCACCTTAGTTGTTGAAAATATTAGTTTTGAAAGAATATAATCCCACAAAGTATTAGGTTTAACGATCCAGAATAATCTGAAGTGGGATTTGCACATCAGTGAGATAGTAGCCAAAGCATCAAAGAGATTACACATCTTACGAGTTCTCAAGCGCAGTGGAGTTTCATCGTTTCATTTGCTACCTCAGTATATTTTGCACTTATTAGATCCCTACTCGAGTACTGCTGTCCGGTATGGCATTCATCAATGACCATCAACTTGTCAGATAAAATTTAACGGGTCCAGAAGCGCACAATTCGAATAATCTATCCCACATTAAACTATGACGCAGCTCTAGACCAAGCCAAATGTTCGACATTACGCGCAAGACGTGATGCTTTTTGTACGTACAAACACTTTTGACAAAATGAGACAGCCTTAATCATTTAATACCACCGTCTCGGGCCAATGAACACAGTTGATAATTCGCCTTATTACGTTTTCGTAGCGCTTTAAATTGTGGTTATAGTGGTATCACTGATAAAGATAGTGGCCACGAATGAAAATATTGAATGTTTTCGCGAATATTTTGCTGTTGGCTATCGCGCACCTGACCCTAGCTTTTTTTTAAATTCTTGCACGGGTCAGGACAAAAAATAAGCCATCTTGAATATAGGTGATGCCACTATAACCACAATGCAAAGCGCTACGAAAACGTAATAAGGGGAATCTAGTATTGCAATTTAAGGTATACGGAAATAGACTAACACTGTTTCCTTGTAAGACGGAACTATTTCCATAGCATGGAAATTGCAATTAGTATGAAAATTGGATTTCCATACTACATTTCCAACGAAGATCCATACTACTTCCATGCAAAGATTTTGAAAAAAATTTCCAGACGTGAGTGTATTTATTTTCCCTTATATTATACATATACCCACCTAGACAGCCTATACTTCCATCTAAGCCAATATAATTGAGATTATATGCTGCAGCTTCTACTTCTCTTTCATCCTCCTGAGTCCAGTCTCGTTGTTGAAATAAATCGTCTTGACGGAATGCAGCGTTGTCGTCAAAATTAAGTTTGGCATCCATACACACAACTGTATAAATTGGGATCCAAAAGCAAATAAGCTGGTGATTGTAAATTAAAGTTTTACGTTTCTAATTAGTTGTTTTCACATCGATGACAGCTGAATAGGTATATATCTGTAAAGTTCGTCATATGTCGATTGGATATCTCTCGTAGATGGTAAATATTTTTTGTCTCTGACACAGTGGCCACACTCGGGTATCTCAATAGCCCAGCGACTTCATGCTCAATTATTCTCCAACATAGTTACAGTAATTCGAAAGAAAAATGACAACTACTTGCGCTAATAAGAATTACAAAACATCGTATTCACGAAGGTATGCATAGACGGATTTTCATAATTTTTACTGGGGTGGTGCCAGAAATTTTAGGGGGGTGAGCCGTGAGCAGGTGACTGAAGAAACAAAGTGTCACCAAACCCCAGTAAGGTCTATATTCTAGGGGTGGAGCACTAGAGCCACGAGGGGGAGTCTAGAGAGCAGAAAACAAAGTATCCCAGGAAAAATTTGAAAAAAATCATGATTTCTAGCTTAGAAAAAAAGTTTTTTGGAGTTGTCATATCAATGGATTTGGCATGTCCGATTGTCTATTGAGACTTGAGAGAGTTAAAGTTAAATGAACCTGTAAAAGTGTAAACCCAATAGGCCAATACACATTATGCTCTTACTTTTATAAAGTCATTGACATTGTTTCGTTTGAATCCGAGTACAATTTATGATGCAACTCCGATGTAAATAATATTTGGGGTGTTAAGATTAAATCTCGGCAAGTCTATTTCCTAAAAGAATTAAAAACTAAAAATAATCTTCGTAAAAATTCCAAACGTTCCTTGCAAACAAGCTATTTGCATGACAAAACTTTACAATTGCTCCAATATACCAGTGAATGCAAGCGAGGAGCGATTAGTTTCAAAGTATTGCACTGTCTTTTTCTATTTGAGTGTACTCCTACGTTTATGTTGTATCATCAACACTCTGCACGTTGGAGTGGACTATTTAATTAT
>CACRXK020006585.1:2895-24864 GCA_902702795.2 Paramuricea clavata | reverse complement strand
ATGTAGTCGCATACTGCGATCGTTTGGCCGGAACGAAGCTCACGTATGGCTTTCAAAAATTCTTGCTTTTGGTACTTGCCACGAACGAGATGAGCTATATACATTCGTGACTTTAATTCAATTCCATCAAGTAATTCTTTGTAGTGGACCTTTCTTTCTTTGGGTAGGTTGCTATGGTAGACACATTCTTGAATATCTTCAAATAACAGATATCTCTCGAAGCATTTGTTGCATATTTCTTCATGGTCTTTGCACTTGGGTTCCGCTTCAAGCAACCAGGTCATGCAGTGGCAAGGAGTATTTGACGTACTGCTTAGGGATTGTTGGAATTCCGATAATAGATGACCTCTGAAACCTTTCAATCTCTTCCTGAGCGCCTGTGTCAACGGTAGATCGGATAGACCAGGTTCTACTTCCACCATCAGAATCGGAGAGTCGTAAGGCAGCGGGTCGATTTGCTGCTTGTCGTCTTCATGGTTTGATAAGTCAACCATTGTCACCACTTGGGATACAATTCCACGGCCACAGTCAACTTCGGGGGTTTCTGCTATCAAACTTGGTTTTGGCTTGTGCAATTTTATCTCCTCGTCTAAGCTGGAAAGCAGCGCGTCCAAACTTTCAAAATTTCGCGCTCCCACCTCGTCACAGATGTTGCATAAGCCAGCCATTTCTACCATTTCTTTGAAATTACCTGCATTTAATCCCTCCAAGAATTTAGTTCTACTTATTGGTCTGCTACCTCGCCTACAACATTCTTCCTTGTATTTGTCGTAAAGGTGATGCTTTCCGTCTTTCAACCACAGAACGGGTAGTTTTCCTCCACCAACGAGATCTGAAATCCAAGATGAGTTTTTACTGTCACATGAAGCCATCCTGTGAGAAGATGGAACTGCATTATCTGGATGGTGAATAAAATTGAGGACAAACTCAAGGTCTTCAAGTGGAATTCTGTATTTCGTAACAAATTTATTTTTCTTTGGTGGTGTAACCCCAGGTCCATATTCAGTGGCTTGTCTACAAGCTTGTGTGATTTCTTAGTCAGTGCAGTTAAATTTGGCTTGAAGTTCCTTGTTAGAAAAGGCGTTTGCAACAGTGCTTAAAATTCTAGTCTTTCCGGCGGGTCCTGGCGGTTCTTTTGTGTAAGCCTTTGCGATACCATGAACCACTTCGAGCAATTTTTTGTCGGTTGTGCTACTAATTGGTACTTTATCACAAACATCTTCAAATAATTCCCGTCCTTCCCCTTTCGATATTTCGTCATACTTGCCAACCAGTTCACTCAGTAAACTCTTTGCCTTTGATTTTATTCTACGTCTCGTAGATACGCTTCCTTCGCTGAACTTTTTCCTTGGTCTTCCTCCATGGTTAAGCTTGTTACTCGAGGCTGGATATCTCTCACTGATGTTATTGCTGAGTGGAGGTGTTGATGCATCTAGGTGTTGAACGTTGATGTTACTCGAGGCTGTATATCTCTCACTGATGTTATTGCTGAGTGGAGGTGTTGAGGCATCTAGTTGTTGAACGTTGATGTTAGTCGAGGCTGTATATCTCTCACTGATGTTATTGCTGAGTGGAGGTGTTGAGGCATCTAGTTGTTGAACGTTGATGTTAGTCGAGGCTGGATATCTCTCACTGCTGCTATTGCTGAGTGGAGGTGTTGAGGCATCTAGTTGTTGAACGTTGATGTTACTTGAGACTGGATATCTCTCACTGATGTTATTGCTGAGTGGAGGTGTTGATGCATCTAGGTGTTGAACGTTGATGTTACTCGAGGCTGGATATCTCTCACTGATGTTATTGCTGAGTGGAGGTGTTGAGGCATCTAGTTGTTGAACGTTGATGTTACTCGAGGCTGGATATCTCTCACTGATGTTATTGCTGAGTGGAGGTGTTGAGGCATCTAGTTGTTGAACGTTGATGTTACTCGAGGCTGGATATCTCTCACTGATGTTATTGCTGAGTGGAGGTGTTGAGGCATCTAGTTGTTGAACGTTGATGTTACTCGAGGCTGGATATCTATTGTAGGTACAGATCACAGAATCCATTTGGCTTATAGCTTTTGGAATGTAATCGTTATTTTCTACTTTCAAGCTAGTCGTAATGTATTTGTATATTTTGTACGAGCAGGCCCGGCATACATTTTCGTTCTTTGACACTTGAAATTTTTCTTCAATGATGAGTTCCTCTTTGTCGGATAAATGCAATTCACGTAATTTAATTTTTCTTCTCGGCGTAGTGCAATTTAATGTGGGACACTTATTCTTGTATTTCGGAAGTATTCTCGACATTCTACACGCAGAACAAATTATTTTGCCTCGTGTTGTGATGAATTCATCCTCCGTTAAACCTAATTGTGTGTAATTTTCTGTTGTAACGTATCTTTTCTCTTTTTCAGATGACACTATTTTGAAGCAGAAGATGCATGGATCGTCTTTTGGTTGTACACGCTCCATTTTTAAGCTAGAAATAAATATTTGAAATTCGTATAAATCATGCTCTGTTGAAATAAACTCGAAACAATATTTTGTATTATTATGGAAAAACGATTATATAGATACAAGTCATAAATTTATATAGATGTATTTTAAAATTGCAATTTGTAAAAATAAAAAATCCATTTTATTGTTATTGTATCAATTTTTATTGAACTCAAATGACGTTATTGTCGAAAGGATGTGTTTTTTTTTAGAAATATCCTCCCCAGAATTCGGAATTCGTCTTGGCCAGACCTTTGTTCGCATATTTTGATTTTTATGCCCTGTGTGTACACTCGAGTAGTTTGTGTAACCTTGGAATAATTGTAAATTAAGGACAAGTTAAATGAAAAATACTTCAAATGAGGCAAAATCATTTTACACGCTAATATCACTTCCCCTTGCCCACACCTTACAATGTTATTGGTTTGCAAACATTTCACATTTTGAAAAACGTCAAACAATGAACATGTATGGTGGCGGGTTGGGGGTGAGGGGATAATCTGTATACATGTTTACCTACATTGTGATCTGATGGGAAGGAAACGTTATTGGGCGTTTTTATATTTATAGGTACTATTAGAATACGCGAGAAATGCGCCACGGCGGAAATGGTCCTGACTTTATTATTTCATGATTATAGATATCCCAGTATTCACACATACGTATTGCATTGGGTTTACATAAAATCGAAAGAGTTGCGCGATCACAAGAATCGGATATATCAATCCCAGAAATCTCAACCTGCCTATTGCTACGTCCTATGACCCTTATACTGTATGCATGTATTGTATAAACGCACTAACGCGCATCAATATAATTTCTCTTTGATCTTGATACATATAAGCATATAAATCGTGCACGAAAGCCAAAGTAGTAGCAAGATTTTACACGATATTAAAGCCGCATTTACGGAAATTTCCACAATTATACTGTGAATATGACTTCTAGTGGGTCCTTATCATCAAGATACAATCCCAATTATAACACTAAACAGGTTGCTACTACAGAGTGTCTCGAAAAAACAATCAACAATATAAAATGTTATCATCCTTTCTTTTTTCATTTCAAAATAAATGTCATTCGATTAAGAACACGCAAAATTAATCATGAATCATTTTGCTTCAGCTTCCTAGCCTTCCTTTAATTTACCTCTCCCCCCGGTTCAGCCGTTATTGTTATGTTGGTTGCTATGCAACTGGTAAAACCTGCTCGTCGTGCTCGAAAGTCGAAACGTTTTGCCATTGTCAAGCATGCAAAGAATACTTGTGGAATATTTTGGGTGTATATATCGTGAAAGTGATAAAAATTACTCCACAGAAAGCTGATTCACGGAAATTACTGATATATAATAAGTGCTAACAGTTTGAAAAACGTGTTTCCCTGGAGTGAATATTATAAATGGAGCAAAAAAGGTAAGAGATTTTTAGTTTCGAATACAACATCAAATTTTTAAATTCACAATTTAAAATTCACAAAAACTGTTTTTCTTTTCTTAAATACACAAATTATTTTCTTATTTAAAAATCCTAAAACTCCTAAGTTATAAAAAACTTGTCTTATACTCTTTTGACAAAAGAAGTGTCCGTTCTTTGGAATAGGACATCATGCAACTCTGACTCAGTTCATATTTCCCCGCGAATCAATGCAGCTAGCACAAGCCTAATTTGGTTGTAACTGAAAGCATTTTGAAGTGCATCTCGCACGATTCTTAAGCTAACGTTGTCTCTCCGTAGCTCAGCAGCAATAATATCTGCTTCTTCATTATTTAAATTAAATTGTGGTGCCAGGTCTTGGTAAGATAATGGGGCACCAGAACAATATCCGTCGATTGCATATACTTCTGCTGTGGCAGTAGCAACGTTCAGGACTCTCGCAATTACCAGAAAAGAATTCTCCCCTTTCATAAACATTTCAGTTGCTTGAATCTTTTTCAATGAGGGCTTATTTTTGCCGTAGAGTGCTCTCAGAGTTTGAATGCTCTGCAAGTCAAGATAAGAGTAATAATTTGTGAAAAAATGTGCAGTTTAGTTCGGAAATATATAAATGTTGCATGACCAGCGAGATTTTCACCAACTTAAACAGCAAAATAAAAGTTGCTCATAGATAAATATACCTTCTCGTTCACATCTGTAGGCCTAGTAGTCATTCTTGCTAAATTACGTATCTGAATTGAAGGGAAAGTAATAACATATTTACATGTATAGTCTAAATGTTCAAACATTGTTTATATATGTTGATTATATAGTTTACTATTGCCTTATTGGCTGCACGAATTTGCTTTTACAAATGTCCTTGAGTTAAAATTGTATGAAGACGAAAGCAGATCTAAAACCTCGTCGATGTCAGGTTTTTAGCCTTTAGAGTTTAGGACGAAACGCGCTACAGCTAAAATAAATATATGAAAGCTGCGAATCGAAAGAGTCTGGCCAAGATAGCAACAAGAAACACCGGAGAGTAATATTTTTCGCATCATTTTTAGATCTTCGTTTTAAAAAAGACTAGTTTTACATCTCTTTAAATTGCATAAAATTACGACATATTTTGACTGACTTTGAATGGCTTTCTTGTTTTCATAACACCGGAAGTTACAAAAAATCAGAACAATATTTATTACCAATTACACCAATTTTACGAAAGACAAAACGATATATTCTTTATATTTCTAGAGTAGTTAAAAGCACTTACCTGAAAATATAGCAGATTTGAACGGCTTTTCAGCTGATTTTCTCAAAAGTTTTAACTTTTTTGCTATTTTGTAAACGCCATACAGCTGACGCGTACGCGACAACGTCATTTTTTGCATTGCGTAGGTTTTGAGCGCTTTTCATCGAAAAGACGCGACATAGAAAAAATTCTCCTCTTAAATTTTTCGAATTTTTTAACGGGATTTTAAAACTCCTTGAAAATACAAAATCTGTTAAAAGTCCTTAAAAAGTGCTTGCAAATCACACAAATTATTAATTGATTAAAAAGTAAAATGTATTATAATCTGACAAATGCATAAATAATAGTGTTACATAAGAAAGCCGCTTCTCTGTCTTACAATGCAGAAACCACTACAGTTTTGCTAACAAAAGTCTCGTTAAAGACATTGACAAGAGAAAGATATTTTGTGATGGTTTATGGGACCCTTTTAGGGAACATGAACCATTTAGAACAGCTATTTATTAATGGACCATGAACCATTTAGAATAGTCCTTTATTAAGAGACCATGCATGAATTACCAGTTATAACAGTCAGACGGGTTAGATCTACCCGATTAACCAATCAGATGTTACTGAATCAGGAGACGTATCAGTAGCGGCAGTGGATGTCAGATTTGGGGTAAACACCTACCTGAAATGATCATGTTTTGTGATTGGCTTTCAGAAACAAATCAGAAACAAAAATTATCATTGTTTGTGACTCGTTCTTTATAGAAAGACGATTTCTATAGTATTATTGTCTTTGATTGTTATAATCAACCAACCACGAGCTTGGATAGTAGAGGTAGAGGATAACTCAAAATCTGAATCTCCTCGAGTATGCATCGCTGTGCATGACTGTCAAAACAGTTTTCTCTAAAATGCTGCATATATAAAACTGTTCTTCAATGTCAAAATTGATTTGATACCCGAAACGAAAAATTATTCACAAATGTTTTTTCATTACAAATCTTTCAGAATCAGCATGATTAAAAATCTCTGCCAATTATTGTATTGTTTTGATCGTGGAGTTTTCGTGTGATAGTCCACGTACTTGCCACGCGTCGCACGGTTATCCCGCATGCTACTGTAGGGAGCCCCCTTAAGGTGATGTTATGAATCGGAATTAGTCTTATCCCGACTCGAAATTCGAATACGTCTTTCTGATGCACGGTCGACATTACGAAAAGGCTTATGAACATGGTAGGTTATTTTTTCAGGAATGTCTGAAGAATCTTGTGTCCAAAGTTTTAAATTAAACAGCCAATCAAATTTCTCCGCATGTGTCCACGCAATGCGTGTTAACGTACTGGTTAGGAATCACCGTTCCTGTGAATCAAGGCAGTCACAACAACTAACTAATCCACGTAAAAAGGAAGACCTAATTATTAAAAACTTGGAAGGAAAATATAATAGGTAGTAATTTCTTTTCAACCTGAATTCAACACATCCTCTCGGAATGTGTGTAACATCGACTATAGAACCTCGTTTTCGTGCACGAGGTTGTTTTTTGTGTACGTGACATTAGTTGAAACCTAACACGAAAACGAGGCTCTATAACCAAGGTGACGTGGTTTCAGGAAGTGTGTAATATTTTACTTACTCTTAGTTGGGTCTTTTGGTTTGAAGGGGAAAAAGTTATATGTGTCGTTCGTTTTTTCCACCATTTCTGCGTACGACCGATTTTCCAGACTAGTCTCCTCATAAACACACTGGTCAAAGATATCCATGGCAACACTTGGAATATCTTCAATGAGCTTTGACATAAGACGATCGGCACCAAAATGAGAATCCTCTATCAACTAAATTAAATTAAAGATTATTAATCGGTGTGAAGCTAAACGAATTTAATATAATGTATAGGAACAGGCTAGCTGTCGAAACAACGCCACCCTATGAGAGTTCCAGGGGCGGGGGTTATATAAGCGATCCCATTTTCCGGCTTAAATTTTGACAAAATCGCAGTCTCATCCGAATTTTTCTAGAAATCCAAGCCCCTAGCTGTTACAAATATCCGAGTGAGCATGGAAAACGATTATAATATAATATATAATTAGGGAGTTGTATACATGGGCCGCGAAACGGCTGTGGTCCGGTAAGGATTGAATTTGACCATACGCGCGTTGGCCAATCAGAATCGAAGATTTATGTCAGCCATATAACAAAACAGCTTATTCACATCCAAGGTCCCTATAGGTTACCGGTAAGCATAACGTATATCCTGTCTATTCGGTTTATCCAAACCAATCAGATATTATAAATCGGCTTTTAATTAAAATTGCGACTGCCTGCTTTCATGTTAGTCATGTTTATGTTATTACCTCTTTAAGTCTATTTGGCTTGCCGTCCTCCTTGCAAAAGCTGATAATTTCCTTGATTGTGCCTTCTGCCTTTTCAAAGGATCCGAATGCGCTATCGAGAATATTAATCCTGGTTGTTTTGTCACCTTTCATTTGGGCTCCATTATTCAAAAGATATTTGAGGATTTTTACATTGCCTAGCCCAGTTGCAACACACGCTGCCGTTTCGCCACAGTCGGTCGTACAGTCGATCATATCAGGGAATTTCTCAATCAAGAATTCTACAACAGGAAGCTTTCCAGCCGCTACAGCACAATGGAGTGCCGTCCTATCATCAAAACTATAAACAAAAAATATTTGTCAGTTACATTATGAAACGTAATCATTTACTGCCCAAACCCATGGGCGAAACTAGCCCCTTTTAATTAGGGGAGGGGCGGGTGTCTGACAGAATTGCCCTGCCAAAACCAATGATGCCCGGCAGCTTGCAGCGCCAGCGCTAATACAATACATCACTAAGCTACGTGTGTAATTGAACTGCCGTTGCCAATGTACATGCATATGAATTGCTTATTGTTTGCTAGCTGTAATAATTTACTTAATAACTCTACAGTCTATCATTTAAAATTTTTGATTGCCCTACCAATTGGGATGATTCGCATTTTGGGGGGGCGACACGCCCCCATACCCCCCTCAAGTTTCGCCCCTGCCCAAACCAGATGGTCCCAGGTTTGTTTACATAACTCAACCTCGTTTCCGGGCTCTTCCCTCTTTTGGAGGAAAGACCCTGGTTGGGGCTGGTCACGTGTCACGCAGATTTTGCGTGGTAAATTGAAATTGATCTTAGGGAAGGGTAGTAGTGGAGTGTGTTTGTTGCGTTTGGAAAATTGCAATTTTAAGTGTTATGGTTTCGGGTGATAAAAATGTAATTTCACAACAAGAAATCGTGAAAGGAACTGTTCTAAATTCGTATTCATCATGACACGACTTCCTGCTATACTGAATGTCATCAGCAATAAGTGTTGCGGTGGATTATATTTCCGCTTCCAAGGAAAGGACTCCACACCCGCCTGGCTTGCGAAGTTGAGCACGCACCGCCGTAGAAACATATATGCATGTCTTCTACACCGACTGATCGATCAACCGATATGGTTGTTTGTGGTTGAAGTGTATCCTGTCCGACATTCAAAACAACGGATTTATTTTATAACGGGATGATCCTTTGATTTCACAAACATTGCCAACTGTGTGTAAACAATAGTGCTATCTTGACTGTGAAAGTACAGGATTAATACCCGTTATGGACTGTAAAATTCCTTTCATTTACATTGTTGAAACTCAACGATCAAGAATGATTATGTCGAAGACTCGAAGTATAGCTATCTGTTGTCACAGGAACGCCAAGACTCCTCCGTGCGTTTCCGTGCGTGTGGTGCAACTTCAATATTTAGGACGATATATGCACTATAGTGCACCAGACACTGTTATTGTACTTTACAGTAAATTATTTCATTTTTCATGTATTACAGTAATTTACATGTACAGAAGATAATTATAAATCTTATAAAGACCTTTCATTGGTATTGCCATTGCCCATTCAGGGCTTTATTTGAAGAATAACCCGGCTTAAAATACAGCTTCTTTCGACTTGTATAATGCCGCGCTGTGAGTCATCAATATTTAAATCAACTTTAATCTTTATCACTGCAATGACTATGAGCGAGACTTCGTGCGCATATACGGTTTATGAATTAGGTATGTAATGTTTACAACATGAGCGGCCGTGTTGTATCAGATATACAAACTCGAGGCGAAGGCGAGAGTTTGTATATCTGATACAACACGGACGCGAATGTTGTAAACAACTTAAAAAACGACTTATCTTATGAGTTCATTGGCGAAGTAATTTTAAACAAACATGACATTCAGTCAGACCAAAGTAAATTACACAACAGTACTATTCCTGATGTTGTTGTCTTGAGGTGGATAATATTAACTCAACTAATGGTAATTTACGCACTCAATCACAAAAAACAATTCTAAAAGTAACAAAGATGACGAAGTTGTCTTCATTGAGACTGCTGCCAGTGTTGATGCTTCAGCGCTGGAATCTGATGCCTTTATCGGCGTTAAACGAAAGCGAAATAACGTAAATAAAATTTCCCTGTGCGCGGGATTGCCGATACTGTAACTGCTGAAACTATTTTAAATTATCTACAAAAGAGAAATAATCGTCCTACTCATTTGAGAACGTTTTCAAGCCGACGCAAAGGAACTATTTCTGCTAAACTTAATGTGCTAGCTTCAGATAGCTCGGTTATCTCTGAAAACGGTTTTTGGCCCAGATTCGTTTTCATGTAAAGCTTGGATGACAAGGGAAAAACTGGGTAAACTATTCCAAGATAAGAAAAATAAATAGGAAACATAATTAAATTAAACATAAAAATATACGAATTGCGACGACACTTCATTATGATTTTACTGGGTGGGGCAGATCCAGCAACGAAATTAATTTCAATTCACTTTTGCGGCGGGGAAAAGGCGAAATTGCAATTTTGTGGCGAAAATCTCTAAATGCAAATATTCAAATCATGCATGACATTGGCAATGATCGTATAATTGCCGTTCAAGTTACAACTGATGACAAACATAATTCTTACATAATTGGAGCATATTTACCTTCAGCAAATCAACCTATTCTTCCCTATAAAACTCGGTTGACGAATTAGAAGATGTCATCAATCAGCTCTTTGATCGGGGCCCATTTATAGTTCTTGGAGACCTCTATTGTCATATATGAATTTTTGGCGGTGCGAGAAGTTTTAACAAAATTAATGAAAGGGGTAAACATTTTATCGCTTTAGTGGACAAGTTTTTGTTATTGTCTATAAACTCGCAAACCAACTGCACAGGACCTATTGAAACTTTTTACAGCAACAATGGTACCATTAAGACAACTGTCGATCACATATTTATAAACGAATTAGATCATATAAACCTCGTTCAATCTTGTCATATTGGCGATGATCACAGTGGAAATCTCTCGTTTCATCGACCTATCTTCTGTGTGCTAAATGTTTGCGCTGATAATATTACAGGAGAAAACAAACCTAAAACAGTTATTGCATGGAAAAAAATGTCTGTTCCTGCCATTAGGGAAAATTATCAAAGAACCATATCTGCTGCTTTTGAGCAATTGAACGCAGATGAGTCGTTGTTAACTGATATTACATCAATTGAGAAAAGATTTACCGATGTAACTAATTTGCTTCAGACATGCGTAGAAAGATCTATACCAAAAGTAAAGTTCAAAAAATATCTTAAGCCTTACTGGAAACAAGGGCTAAATCTCATGCATGACCGATGCCACTATTACAGGAAGATTTGGATTTTCCAAGGGCGTCCTCGTGATTCTGAAAATAGATATTTTATGACCTATAAACAAGCAAAACGGGACTTTAGGAGAGGGTTAAGGAGAAAAGCTCATGAGTACGAATCTCAAGAATATGAAAGACTTGAGAGTGTTTTTGAAGTTGACAATGGTGCTTTCCAACGCGTTATGTCAAAAAAGCGATAAAGTAGAGGTATCCAGTCAAGTGCCCTAAAAATTGATGGGAAATTTGTAAGTGACCCTGATGAATTACGTGAGATGTGGAAAGAACACTATTCCCAATTGTACAACCCAGTAGCAAACTCAAAATTCGATGAAATCTTTACTGCGCATGTAGAAAGCAGTATACCCAAATACGAGAGGGAAAGCAAAAACGCAAGTTATGATGCGTTGGATAATCCTTTCGCTATTGAAGAAGTTAGTGCAGTATTTGTTCAGTTATACCAAATGGAAAATCTACTGGTCCAGATGGTTTGACCTACGAACATATCAAATACGGAGGTCATGCCATAATGAGCAGTCTCACGGCTATACTAAATGCTGTCAGGAATATTGAAATCATGCCAAGTTCTTTAGCTCTTGGAGATATTATATCTCTCTTCAAAACCAATAAAACAATCAGACATGATAAAGACAATTATATATGAATAACGCTATTAAATGTTATTGGAAAGATATTTGAATTGAAAGATTAACTTTAGAAAGATGGATGCCGTTCCTAGCAGAAAAAGGTTTTCCAAATAGTTTACAATATGCTTATCAGCGAGAGAAAAGCTGTTTGGATGCCAGCATGTCTTTGCAAGAAGCTGTTTTACACAATATCGAGAACGATAGCAAAGTCTATTGCTGCTTCTTAGATTCGAAGAAAGCATTCGATACAGTATGGATCTCTGGACTTTTCTACAAATTGTATAACTTTGGAATCCAAGGTAAGACTTGGCGTCTGCTTTGGAACTGGTATACCAAGTCAGTCGAGTTTTAATAGACTGTGTACCTTCTGCGGAATTTCCTGTCTTGAAAGGTGTGCGACAGGGTGGCGTTCTTTCACCCTGGCTTTTCATGATTTACAACGACGATCTGCCGAAAATTTTTCATCGAAATGAGAATCTTTATTTGAATAATATTCCATGCAATTAAATCATGGTTGCTGATATATGATATTGCACTGTTATCTACGCGTGTTAAAGGCATGCAAGAAATGTTGAGTTCCCTACAAAAATATAGCCTAAACTGGCATTTTATTTCACACAAATGCGCAATAGAATGAAGAATACAAGGAGATGGACTCTTTTTGATGTTCCAGTGCGGGAAGAAGAGTGCTGGACTCATGTTGGTATTGAATTGTGTGGAAGCTTTTCAAGTACAAAAAGAGCATTAGATGCTTGTCGAAAGGGCAAATCCGTAATGGCAGGCCTTGCTAACATCGGAGTGCGTCCAAATGCACGGAAGCCAATTTGTGGAGCAAACTTATGGTGCACAATAGGAATTCCAACGACTCTTTATGGATGCGAACTGTGGAACAACCTAACAGCAAACGAAATAATGGCTATGGAAAGGTGTAAACATTTCAACGCCAAACGTCTTCAGGGTCTCGATCTAAATACAAGATCAGAAGCAGTCACTGGTAGCCTAGGTTTATGGTCTATGGAAGTGGAAATGGACAAAGCTAAGTTAGCTTTTTTTGGCAGGTTATGTCACATGAATGCACAATTGATTTCAAAGCAAATCTTTATTGCTCGCCTATTCTCGTACTTTACCGTTCCAGTGAAACAACGCTTTGGCTTAATTCCAGATATTATTCGTACACTTGAGAAGTATAACTTAAGTTGCCACCTCACGACCTACATAAATGAGAAAATTTTCCCTTCAAAAGCTGCATGGAAAATGATTGTATACAATGAAATTAAGAAATTGGAGGTCGAAAAATGGAAGAACGGTATATGCAACAAACAGGAACTTGTTTTCTACAAGGAAATTCATACAAATCTTGAACCGTTGTACATGCGGAGACTAGCGAAAAAGTAGGATACTTTTTCGAAATCAGAAATCTTCAATTATTATGCTAATTAACATTATTTGCGGTAATGTGCCTCGCATTTTTGAATCATGGACTTATATTGAAGGAACAACGCACTGTAATTTTTGCCACTCTCAAGTATGCAACGTTAATTTTCACTTCGTCATGTTATGCCCAAATTTCAATGATTGGCGAAATAAAGTCTAGGATGAAATAACTGATAAATTACCAACAGACGTTCTCGCGCGACTTCATTCCTTGGATGATACCGATCTTTATGCAACAATCATTAGTGGACAGCTTCCTGGTCAAAATTGTTCAAATCAAATTCGGACTTACGAATTTTCTTTAATTGTGTTGAAGAATATTCGAAATCTATTAACTTCAATGGACTCAGTTGGATGAGATGCTGACAAAAACCTATTAAACTTGGGCATTATCTTATTTTGTAAATAACTTCTTCTTACTTTTTTTTCTCTATTTCTTTTATATCTTGTATTGTATATATCTTCAGAAATTGGAGGAATTAAAGCTATCTATCTATTACACAGAACGGCCACTCCTTATAATCGAAGTGTGAAGGCAGAAGTGGAAACATGTAATATGAGACTTTTCTATCCCCCTCTTAGGCTATCAATTTTCTATGGGTCACGTGACCAGACCCGACCAGGGTCTTTTCTCCAAAAGAGGGAAGAACCCGGAAACGAGGTTGTACATAACATTGATTTTACTTAAATATGCACGTCTTCACAATAGGCCAATATACAAGCCATACATGACAACAAGAATTTAATTTCTTCGGAAGCTATTTCATTAAATACTTCACTCTGCATTTTAGCCAAAAATAGGGACAAAACTATAGATTTTGTCAAAACAAAATTTATCACGAAGCAAGAAGGAATATACCAAGAGAATAAAGCAATTTTATCATTATTGTTACTAATTCTGCGTGTAAAATTAACCGGCTTAGCATTCGTCGAATTTGTTTTTGTCTCGAAAATTTTGGGCAAAAGCGTACAAAATAGCAGAGAAAAAACCTTGAAAAACCCAACATAACTGAACATAAGTGGTTAGAAAGTGCCTTCAGTGCTTTTGATAAAAACAACTTAATTAGATACATATATTTTCGGCAAATTTCGAAAGACAAAAAATAAAATTCAAAAATTAAAACTGAGCAACACGACGGTCGAAACCCATAAATGATTTAACGTCTTTCATCGAAAACTCTGTTATGTCTTAGGTTTTACTAGTTTTATAGCTCAAATTCGCTTGCAAAATATGTGTTTACTTTCCCGCTCTGGCTCTCTCAACTGATACCTCCAACGAGGCTTACCGGAAGTAACGTAACACTGCATCACTCCCTTTTTCTAACAGGACAAAGGAATGTCAAATATTTCAAACTGTCAATGCAAATGTCAAAATAAATTACTCTGTGAAGTTGTTGTTTGAGTGTTTTTTTACAGTCTCAACCCCGTGTTTATTGGGTGTCCATAAAAGTTTGTCTGCCGTGTGTTTCGTGTAGATCTTCTAGGCTCTTGTTGTTCTTGTTGGTATTGTTACTGTGCTTGGTCTCCTTTTTCTTGTCTTCTGCTAACAACATCCTCATCACCCTCTTCTCGACCAACCGCTTGTTCCGCTATCTTCTTGAAGAACGATACATTTCGCGTGATGGAGTGTTGTTGGTTTCTCGCGACTACTTTTGACCCTTTTATGGCAACGATAGTTTATGGCGTAGGACTGAAATTGGTTGAAAATTTATTCGTTTCCTTTTGCCTCACCAGTACACGATCTCCAACTCGTAGTTTACTTGTTCGTATATGCCGTCGAGAGTCTGTATATCGTTTTTCCCTTTGCTTTTGTTCTTTGTCATTTTGCTTCGCTTCTCTATGTCGGTTAATGACTTTGCTGTTGTGGGGAAGTGTGGGCAATTTTCCACGAATTTCTCGGTTATGTAGCAACTGAGCAGGTGGTACCTTTGTGGTCGAATGGGGGGGGGGGGGTAAGCCGATACGCTAACAAGAACTTGGAGAGCTCTTGTTTCCAAGGCCATCCTTCGAGGTTCGGCGTTCGAATAGCCTTGCCGAGCGGCTTCATGAACGCTTCAACTTCCGCATTCCCCTGAGGCAAAAGAGGTGTGGAGGTATTATGTCATGTATCTGTTGAATTCATGTCCTTGTTGGAAAGGTGGCCCATTGTCTGAAACAACCTGCGAAGGGACACCATGCTGGGGAAAAGCTGCATCGAGTTCCGGGATTACAGTCTTGGCAGAGATCGAAGACAACACTTCTACTTCCGGAAATCGTGAATAGCAATCCAGTATCACCAAAATATACTGGCGAGTCGGTAATGGGCCATATAAATCAATCTTGAGTTTGTCCCATGCTTTGTTAGGTAGCGGGGTGGACCGAAGGGGTTCTGGTTGACTTGGTTGCCCAGTGGCTTGACAAGCGAGGCACTTTTCAAGTTCTGCACGAACTTTTTTGTCCATTTCTGGGAAACAAACGTGTTCCCGTATCAACGCCTTTGTTCTGACCTGCCCTTGGTGCCCTTGAACCAATGATGAAGGGATTACAAGTCTGGTGCCCCGAAGCACCACATTGTTGGTGTAGTCAATAGATAGTTCATCTTTGATGGGCTTGAACTGTTTCAGTTCACTACTGGACCACTGTCCCGTCTGGATTGCTGTACGTATCAAACCAAGTAATGTATCTTTGCTGGTTGCTTTGCGAACATCGTCCACTGTAAGTGCGGGGAGGACTTCTGTGTGTGTTACGAAATGTACGTACTTGTCTGCAATGTTCGTTTGTTTTTGTTTACTATCAGGGGGATGGCGAGACAAGTAGTCTGCCGGATTTGTACTGCCTGATTTATAAACGACCCGAAATTTATATTGCTGGAGGCGTAGAAACCAACGTTCTATTCGGGCTGGTGGTTTTGAAATTGGGTTCCCAAAGATGACTTCGAGGGCTTTGTGGTCGGTATACAGAGTGAAGGTTGCACCATACAGATACAAATGGAAATACTCAATACCCACCAGCGCTTCCTCAGTTTCAGTTTGCGAATAGCGTCGCTCGGTAGAGGTGAGAGCACGACTAGCATAAGCGACTATGTTTGGGGGTGATGAAGGTGAATCACGCTTAGATAAGATCGCTGATCGGACAGCCCCACTAGACTCGCATCCACTGTCACTTCAGTGGCTTTGTTGACATCGAAGTAACTCATCACAGGACTGTTAATTAAAGCCTTTCGCAGTGTATTATACGCATGGTCTTGTTCCTGAGTCCATATAAAAGGTGTTCCTTTGTGGGTGAGTTGCCGTAATGGTTCCGTGATTGTGACAAAGTTGGGGATAAATTGTGAGCTGTAATTCGCCATGCCAAGGAGGCTTCTGACCTCACTCACCGTGGTGGGCATAGCAGCAGTAGCCAAGGCAGACACCTTCTTAGGAAATGGGCGAACACCGTCCGCTGAAAAGTTAGGTCCAAAAAATTCAAGCTTAGGTTGCAGAAACTGACATTTGTCAAAGTTGAGGGTCAAACCATGCGATGTAGACACCCATCCAAGGCTTTGTTATGTGCTTTGTAAGACGATCCAAAAACTAAAATGTCATCGGCAATGTTGCGGACTCCTGGGATGTCATCAAAAACATGTTGCAGTGCATGTTGAAAGATTTCTGCGGCCGAATTTGTGCCGTAGTTTAAACGCTTAAAACGAAACAACCCCGCGTGTGTGATGAATGTTCTGATATGACGGCTTTCAGGGGCTAACTCAAGTTGGTGATTTGCCTGTGTAAGGTCTAATTTTGTGAAGAATTTAGCACCATTTAATTCATGCGAAATGTCATGCACCGTTGGTATGGGGTGTCGAATTCGTTTAATAGCGGTGTTTGCCGCGCGCATATCAATACATAGGAGAATATTGTCGTCTTTTTTTGGCACGATGACGATTGGAGATATCCATTCGGTTGCTTCTGTATCTGGTACGCGTTCAATGATGTCCTCATCCCGTAACCGACTTAACTCCGCATCGACTTTAGATCTCAGGTGGAATGGAATGCGACGTTGACGCTGAGTAACTGGTTTTACATCTTTGTCAACAAGCAGTTCGACTGTTTGATGTCGTAATTTCCCGAGGCCACAAAAAACATTTGGATACTTCTGGACAACACGTTGTACTCCATTATCTTTAATTGATGTAAACGTCGGTGGTGTTTGGGATGATTTTGTTATTTGTACCGCATTCAAATGTAAGCTAATTAGTCCTAGCTCTTCTGCAGTTGACCCACTCAAAAGACAACCACCGTTTGCTTTTGTAACATTTATGGTTGTCACCGTAATCTTGCGCCGTGATTCCACAATGGTGGTAAATTTCCCATTCATTTTAACAGGGACGTTTGAATTAAATGCATAAGCTTTGATGTTTGTTTCGGACAATGTATAATGTCCCAATTGCACAAAGGTTTGTTGATCTATTATGTTTATACTGGATCCAGTGTCAACCGTAAACTTTACGTTGCGATTGTTAATCTTCAACTTTGTGTAGGGATTTTGCGCCTTAAGTTGTATTGTTAACTGAATAACAATAATTGTCTGAGTCGCTTGATTCATTGTCATTGTCCAAGACATTAAGTGGCCGAATAGGTTTGTTTTCGTGACGTCCTTGCCATCGTCCACGGTCTTGCCGCTGACCTCGCGCCACCGCAGGCGCAGATCGACGCAATCTCGCAAGATGGTTCAGTTTGGAACTCTTTCGGCATCCTTTTCCCTTTGCTGGACATATTACCGTGTTGTGTGACCATTCAGAACCACAATTCCTGCAAATCACTTTTTGCGATGTCTTTCCAGCAGGGATATTGAGAGCAGCATCCACAACAGAGTCATCGTTCATACCGGTTTGATTGTTTCTTGTATTTTCCTCGATCTCTGCAGCTTGTTGACGACTTCGTTCACATTGACGGCCCAAAACTAGTAGGTCTTTCAATGTCATTTTGGGATCACGTAAGACTTGCTTTCGGAGTAGACTGGAGCGACCACATAAGACAATTTGAACCATTATTTCAAAATCTGGATCAGCAAACTCGCATCGGGTAGATAAACTCCGCAATCGCGTATAATATTGGCCTAAAGTTTTGCTGACGACTTGTCGTGCCTCGCGAAATTTGTACACCTCGTACAATCGATGTTTTTGTGGTTCAAAATATTCGTTTAGTTTCTCAACCGCCTTGTCGTAGTCTTTGTCATCTCCATTATCAGGGATTTGCCGAAAAATTTCGCGAACTCGGGCGCCTGCCAGGTATAAAAGCAGCGCTCGCTTCTTGGCTTTGTCTGCAATGCCATTCGCGGTAATGTACATCTCAAAGTCTTCCATCCAGATTTTCCACTTGGGGCCAATATTTGCTCCAACGTCCGAGTCAGGATCAAATGGAGGCATTGGATTTACTATAGGCATCGTCGCCACCTCCCTCGTCGCCAATGTTATGTCTTAGGTTTTATTAGTTTTATAGCTCACATTCGCTTGCAAAATATGTTTTTACTTTCCCGCTCAGGCTCTCTCAACTCATGCCTCCCACGAGGCTTACCGCAAGTGACGTAACACTACAAACTCCAGCAGTCCAGCTTCTGAAAAACATTAGCAAATTAGCCTGTGCATCACTGTTTTCTATTTGCAGCATTTAAACAGTTTCTCCGCAAATTTTTCGCCAGCTTAAAAATTCAAGCAACAGTAAAAGCATACTCGGTCGTCATTGAGTAAATGTTAGGAGGCTAGTCGTTTTATGTAACTATAACTCCGTGTTCGTCATCGGGTTTTCTGTAGCGTTGGTAACTTTCATTTTTAAGGTCAAGCGTAACGTCAAGGAAGTTATAAACAGTATTACCCTTGTATATTACCCCCATCAATCATCAGACAGATACCACAGTCTATAGACAAACGAATTTCGCATGCAGCTCTCATCGAATCAACTTTTGACACATCTGTCCCACTATATACGAAAGCGCACTCCACCAGAGTAATTACGACGCTAACCTCAACCACGTTCCCAACAACAACGCGACCAGCAAACGAAGAAAAAAACGGCAACGAAAGATTATTTGGTTCAACCCACCTTATACAACAAGAATGTAAAGACGAACGTAGCTAAGACCTTTTTGCAACTCATTGGCAAGCATTTCCCGAAAAAGAGCAGGCTCCACAAGTCAGTTAATACAATCAAAGGCAGTTACTCTTGCATGGAAAATGGAAAAAGCGCCGTTTCTAGACACAACCACCGTACTCTTTCTAAGACAACAAAAGCTACAAATACCTCTGACACAACAGTCAGGACCGTACCCGATAGGAAATGCAACTGTAGAAACGCGAACGAATGCCCACTCGGAAAGCGTTGCCTGGAAAGCAGCCAAGCTGAAATCAAGCTGACGTCATAACGAGAGATAATGGAGAAATTACACACTACGTCCGGATGACTGCAAATTCATTTAAGGAACGTTATACACTGTAAAAACTGATTGGGTAAAATGACCAATTTTTTAGGTTGCAACCATTGGCAATTGGTCATTTTGACCAATTGTTTAATTAGTTAGTCGCATTTGACCAATTAAATTTGGTTCGTTTGACTATTACTTAATTGGTCGAAAAAATTGCTCATCTTTCGACCAATTTATAAAAGTTATTATAACCAACTGTTTATTGGTCATTTAGTTGAGTGTACACTGCTAATTTGAATGAGTTATTTTAATTAACTTCACTGAGAATTAAAAATTGGGAGTGAAAATTTTGGAGTTAAATTTACTCCAAAAGGAAAAAAATGAATTTAAAACTACACTTCAGTCTTCGATATGAGTATTCGAACATATACTCCACTGAGGGTAAAAAATATAACGGAGTAAATTTTACTCATAATCAAAACAACGAAGTAAATTTTACTTTATATTTTCTACTC
This sequence comes from Paramuricea clavata, assembly GCA_902702795.2. Taxonomy (NCBI): domain Eukaryota; kingdom Metazoa; phylum Cnidaria; class Anthozoa; order Malacalcyonacea; family Plexauridae; genus Paramuricea; species Paramuricea clavata. The sequence goes on along the minus strand of CACRXK020006585.1, from coordinate 5,057 downwards.
CACAATTAATTTAATCGTAGTAGGAGTAAAAATATCGAGTAATATTCCGCCTAGTTTTTACTCGGCCTGTGTAGTATAACTCGACCATTACACATAGGAATTAATGCATAGGAATGACAAAAACTATATTCAAGTTTCTTCAACCTTGAATTAGGGCGATATTTGCTATACAAATTCGTAGTGAAAGCCTGCAGTTTGTGTAAAATCATCACAAGACCTACAATCCTCGACAAAACCATCTGCGACACTCTATTAAAACATTGCTTTGTGGCTTTTTTTTACCAGTTAGACCGGAATAATTTACTCGTGGCAATTTGAATGTTGGCAAGTCAGATTGCTTTATTACCAGTATCGGCTTCTTATTGTTCAATCGCACGCGACGATTGAATTGTCATTGCTCTCAGGCTCAGCATATCAGTTTTGTCTATTTTTGATTTGGTGCGTAAATCTGTAATTAGACTGCGAGCGGTCCCTCATTTCCGCGGGATGAGATTTCCGGGCACGAGAAAGGAAAATGAGGGACTGCAGACAACACAGTCAAGAAATGAAACCGCGTTGCCCACACAACGCAAAATCCCCATTGGTCGAAATCGATACGTCTGCCAATCAAATCTGGTATGTAGTAATTATGCTATAAATAATTTCCAGAGTGAATGTTGATTTTATACAGGGTGTGTCAAAATAAAAGTAATCGAACGTCAGCGCGCTAATGTGCCTGAATTACTGCATATGAACGAGATTTTTTCATCTTCGGAAAGATCAGGCTTTTAGCTGTTGAATGATATGTTGTTCATGCCAAATGGATAAAAAATAAGCAAGTACGAGTCTGATAAAAAATGCTAGTCAGATCGCATATTTTCACCGTTGTAATATGCGATTCTGACTAACATTTTTATCGGACTCGTACTTGCTTATTTTTCTCCATTTGGCATGAAAAACATGTCATTCAACAGCTAAAAGCCTCATCTTTTCGAATATGAAAAAAAAAATGTTCATACGCCGAGTAATTCGGGTACAATAGCGCGCTGAAGTTCGATTACCTTCTTTTATAAACCCTGTAACTAAACATGACATTAACGGTTTCATATTGGATAGATTTAATTGGATATAGCAATGTTTATGCAAAGGCGAGGCCAATTTGACAAGAGCGAAAAGTGGGCGTATTTCGTTTCTTGCTGTGTAGTCTGCGATCCCTCATTTCTTCGAGGGACCACTCGCGGTCTAATCTGTAATTTGAACATTTGGAATGTCCTGCTGCTGAATTCTGCTGAATATAATTTGCGACAAGTGGAAGTTCCAGTGTTTCAACCAATTAACATGCTTAGAATATATCACGCGTGGTTGTAGTAATTCGATCTGTTGACTCCAAAGCGCCAAGTTCGATCTTTTGGGAGCAAACATTCAGAGAGGAAAGATTTTATTCAAATTTTCTACATATAAAGTTCCAAAGACCTAATAATAATTTCAAAGGTATGTCTATTGTGTATTTACTTATTTGTATGCGGATAGTTACAGTACTTGACAGAAGAGGAATGAGAGTCTTCCCGAAATGCAACGCGCGAATCAATGCGGCTCATTATTATTCAAGCTATTTATTCTCAACGCTGTTGAAAAAAAAACTGTTGAAATATATATTGCGATTTTTGCTGTGAAGATCTCGTTTTCTCAAAGGTATGTTTTGATAACCTTTTTGCTTAGTAATTTAATAAAAGATATTTTGAATAATTTTGTATATATATTGCATTTTACTTATGTTAAATTTCCATTGTATTTATGCATGTTTTGGGTGTTGGAAAAGTGGCATTAAAATATTCTGGAGTAAATTGTACTTTTTACAAGGAAACTAAAATAAGATTAAATCAGTGAATTCAGGAATGTTTACTCTTTATATTGATACTTTAAAACATGAATGTACTCCATAAAACCGAAGAGTTATCGCGGTTTGAAAATGAGCTATTTTTGCTAATTATCGAATATAGCAAAAATAGCTCATTTTCAAACCGCGGTAACTCTTCGGGTTTATGGTGTATATTCATGTTGTAAAGTATCAATATAAAGAGTAGACATTCCTTAATTCACTGATGTAATTTTATTTTAGTTTCCTTCTAAAAAAGTACAATTTACTCCAGAATATTTCAATGCCACTTTTCCAACACCCAAAA
>CACRXK020006584.1:0-24864 GCA_902702795.2 Paramuricea clavata | reverse complement strand
AAAATTAGTATTGTAGAATGTTTCCAACCACATATATCTGGCTACGTAGAGCCTAAGTTCTTACTGAACGTGCATGCCGAATTATTGGAAGGTATATCTATAATATACCATATACATACCTGATATCTATATTTATAAATTCGATTTCATATTATATAGCACATGGTAAATACCATCACAGATTTGTACACTCCCCAAATCGACTGCAAATGGTTACCTGACGCGAATACTTGCAATCAATCTTTTTGCGCTAAATTAGATGCGGTGGCCACCGAGCTATAATTAAACAATAAACGTAAAACAGCTTTACATATGAGAAAGGTCCCTATGGTTAAATAACAAAGATCGTATTAGAGTGAAAGAAAGTTCAAAAACTCATTAATAATTCAGTAGCACATGGCCAGAAATGACGGACATTGTGCAAAGGTACCAGTCGGTCAGCGGCTTTTCCGTTTATCCACAAGAATTCCTAATTATCCTTTTACGACCTATCAAAGCATCCGGAATTTCAAATATTCGCGTGGGTGTTGTTTATAAAGCAAAGCATGAAGTATGCACTCAAGTTGTGGCATTTAGTTTACCAGGCTCAGGATGTAGCTAAGCAATGACTACGGGAACAAAAAGAGAAGCTTTCGACGAGTATTTTGGTACCAAACATGTACGTAGCAAGGCAATCAATATTTCGAGTTTGGTAAGCGAATGGAATATCACTTTTCGACCGCGATGTAATATTATAATATGCATATTAACGCACCGGCTTGCGAATCAACCTCGTACCCAGGATCTTTCTTTGGGAAAGACCCTGGCTGCGGCTGGTCACGTGCTTCATCAAAAATTTAGCGCCTGAGGGGGTGTGGGGAAAGTATCAAATTACATCAACATGCTTCCAGTGGGATATTCGTTAAAAACATAGATTTTGCGAATTATTACGTTCAAAATACTTGCTAATTTTTGTTTATTTTCTTTGCTTTGAATTTACAAGAACATTGTTACATTCTTACTTACAGTCAAGACTGTCAAGTCAAGAAACCAAGCAAATCGTTACTCGCAGTGCCCTCTCATGTTGTTATTCAATGCATGCTCTCTTCACACGCGAGAGCGGTTATAACAAACGTTTGTTGTAATGTTTTTAAAATAGGCCATTACATTTGTCTTTTTTCTTGTAAACGTTGATACGCTTTGCACCGATTCACTTGTTACTACGCGTCATGTTTATAAGATTTTTAAAAGAAACAGTTTGTCTAGGACTGGCCCAAATATTAGCAAATGTAAACATTTGATAATAGCCGAACAGAGAAATGTCCATAAGCATAGAGGAAATTTCAGTCATTGATTTATCTGGATTTACTACATAAATTCGTATTCGGTAATTATAGTAAGACTTCAGCCTTTTTCTTGGTCTCTATTAATCATTATATTGTGCTAATATACTATAATCTATATCACAAATTTACAGTGTCAGATGCGCACAGACCGTCATTTGGCGTCATACGAATAGACATAAATTTTCGAGTTTTCTACTTCTACTAACATTTTTAAAGTTTTCATTGTGAATCACCTGTTTATCTCTAATTCATTAATCATTTGCTACTTATATTTATTTGATAGTGTCAATGTCATATAGTGAATAATACGTTTACACACAAGCAATCCTGGATATGATATAGACGATGCAAGCTGTCCATTAAAAAATAACGGTATTCTATTTCACAAAGCAAAAATTTAAATCTCACTTGTATATATTAAGAATGCATATAAAGCAAAAAATTAAAGCTTATTCATGTCAAAACGAAAGCTGTTTAACAAAATTTATAAAGGTGGTGAACACTACTAAACAGTGCTCATTGAAAGACATGTATAATATAGTGACATATAATTTGCCGTTTGACTTATCTTTGGTGTATGATTTTAATACCGTAGATTTTCAACAGACAGCTATACTTTGACATATACCATAATCGTTGGATTCAGCAATGCCAAGGGCCAATTTTATAGTCTTTTGACGGGCTTTAAGTTTTTTGATAAGGCCTTTATATAGATCAACAATCTGGATACAGTTGGCGATATTTCGGAAATCAAAAGATCTCGCTATTTCGTTGCAATTCCACATCTCATCAATAAATAAATTCTTTTGGTCCGAGTATCAGGATAAACTTTAATACTAAATAAATAACAACCACACTGTTCGGTCTAGAGATATATATTTTCTTGTAGGTTTAATCACAGTTTAATATTGCCACGCTACACAAGCGGCAAGCGTGCTTTCTTTGGCAAGTCTGTAATGAAATCTGATCCAACTTGCTTGAATTGTAACTCGACACCAGATTATAGAGTAGAACGTCACGATATAAATATTAATTCAAGAGTTCTCTTTATAATTACGATTTCTTGTTGCAAATTTACAGTAAATTTCATCACTCAAAGTTGCAATTTTAAAACGCTACAAACACGCTCCTTTCCCACCCCTCTCACAGTTACAATTAAATTTACCTCCCAGAATCTGGGAGGCACGTGACCAGCCGCAGCCAGGGTCTCTCCCAGATGACAGACGGAGAGACCCTGGGAACGAGGTTGCTTGCGAATTTCAAAACAAAAAAGCAGAGCTTTTATCGGGTGTAACAAAATAATAAACGGCGGGAAGAAAAGCGATACTATTCGTCAAAACAAAATGATTTCAACAAATTTCGATAATTGAATATATTACGAGATATAGCCGTTTGAGCGTGAAACCTTTATAGATTCCTATGTAAAGTGAGGTAAAATGTTGTAATAATTATTAAATCGCAAAAAGCAGAGCGAGTATGCAAAGAAATGAGAACTTTTTTTCTTAATGTGTTACTATACCACCGCTCCTTCTGGAACCAATTTCAACAAATATTCAAAGTTTATATATAGCATGCTATATTGAAAATACTCCGCTCGCCTGATAATAAACATAGGGCATTGCGCAGCCATTGTTGCGTGGGTGCTCGTGGTAACGTGAAACCTGAGAAATGAAAATGTCCGTGATTTCTGGCCATGAAAACACAAAGAAAAATCATAAGCGTGTCGTGGTTTTATATGTGATAAAAAATCACGTTAATTTACATAAACTTTAGCTTTGATTTTCTCGGTTTAGACAAAGTTTATTTTAAAAATTACTTCGCCAATGAACTCGTATAAGATGAGTCGTTTTTGAAGCTATTTAAAGCACTTGTAGTCGTGTTTTATCACATATAAAACACTCTGCTACGCGTCGTGTTTTATATGTGATAAAACACTCCTACGCGTGCTTTAAATAGTACATAAAGGCGATTTACTAGCCACGATATCGTATGTCGATTCAAGTCTTGACAAGTTGTGAAAAGCAAACGATCCTGTATAGTGCACTTGTCATCCGAAATCCCCACCCCCCACCCCGGGGAAACGCGGGACATATGTGGGGAATAATGGGGCTTTAGACATTTCATTGTGCCACAAACGTCTACTACCGCACCTACATATTTTTGCATGTTTACTGTACAATTTTAATTTTAACAGCCAATCAACATTTAATTGTAATTGTTGCCACGAACCGGAATTAGAATTGTAAACATGCAAAAATACGTAGGTGCGGTCATAGACGTTTGTGGGAGTGGCGGCGATACGAAATTTTGATGCTTAAGCCTATTTTCAACGCGTCGACACGTAACACGTTATTCATATCATTCTAGTTTATTATACTGTAGCTACACGGCCATTGCAGCTTTTAGCGCAGAATTATTGTGAGTAGCCTATTCGACTCCGGTATACACTCATGCTGTGCATGGTCGAAGATAGCTATATATATTATATAGCTGCATATCACAGACTTGTAGAGATACAAGCATGGACTGTGTAACCGAACTTTCGTGGCGTTTATAAGGCCTGTTTTATACGTCGAATTTCGGTCGCGTCGAATGTAATTCAAACAATAGATAATGAAGCTTAATAAGATTTATCATCTCTTATCTATCGTCTTAATTGCATTCGACGCTCTTGAGAAATCGTTTTCAAAGCCGTGAAACGGCACTAGTACGGCCACTTTTTAGGTTATATCCCTTGGCGAATTAGTTTGCGTTTCCAATCTCGATACTAGCGCTTCGGACAACTCTATGAACTCAGTGATGAACTCTACTACAAGCGTCACAAAGACCTGCATATTATCTCATATATGTAATGTTTTGGGCGAAAAATAAAAAAAAATGTTAAAAATTATTTTCGAGTGGTTCAATTAATTATCTCGCGCGTTTAAAATAAAATTCTAGGATCATTGTGTTTGTGATGCTTCATTTTATCATAGTTAATAGAGGACAGGGTTTGGAAGGCCGGCAAACTTCAAAGGCTTTCGAGCTAATTAATTTCAGATGTTGGAAAGGTACGTCACGTGACATTTCGGGTGCATCAAATTCAGAAATTACTATAGCGTAGTATTACAGAAATATGCTATTGTGCTTATAAATTTTAAAATAAGGCATTGTTGTTCTTGTTATGGCTTCGACAAGTTCGGCATACGATTCAGAAAGCAAAATTCTTCCAATTCTGGGTGCTGGAGACGCAGATACAACGACGGAGGCGATTTTCATCGAACTATTTAGCTGCTGCAAATCAACGCGGATGAATTAACTGAAGAAATATCGCGTTCAGTTGAAGAAGTAAGTCCTTTATACTGTGTCCAATTAAACAATATGTAGTGAGATGCCTTAGACTTAATATTCGACTTATATTTGTCGTTTAGATTGAAGGATTAAAGCAATTCCTGTGCGAATATCGACGCAGTATTAAGCACTGGACAAATTCTACATACATTCTGTAGCTAGTACTGCCAAACTACCTAGGAAAACAAAACCCATGTTTATATATGACTTATCACGCATGAGAAGGCATTGTCGATCATTCGAGAGGTAGGGAAAAGGAAAGAATATTTTCATCCATGCAGAGAAGATAAAGTTGTGCTATTGATGCTGGTGAATATGCCCGAACTGTTGATTTTGCTAACCAGCAGATATTCTAAAGTTTATATTATATAAAACACTAAACAAACGGCATGCTTTAATTAATACCAGTATTAAATATCTTATTGTATATTAGACAATATAGTCTAGATATGAATGTCATAAATAGCAGGTCCTAAGGCTTACGTCCAATTGTCAATAACAAGTCCAGATATTGACCTACTATACAGTGATTCAATGTCTACTGACATGTAATTTGTTAGTTTTGATCATTCTGTCACATCAAAATAGAAATGTTATTCCAAGATTCCATGATATTTCATATTTCTTATTTGATATTTCCTCTGTATGGTACAATATTGACGTAAGGGTATTAAACTTAGTTCTTATTCCTCTCCAAACGCTTTGTAGACCAACTGTTGGATGCCAGAAGATTTTACCTATGTGCAAAGGATTATATACCCAGAAATATTATTTAATGTTTTTATTCCACTAGTAATTATCAGTGAAATCAGAAGAGCTTGGACCACTTGCTTATGTTGCTGGGGAGGGGCCCACAGGGCTGTGGGCACCAAATTCATTACTTAATGATATTGCTAGAATCCCTGAATCATGCTTTAGAAAGCACACAACAATTGGCCTCTCTCCTCCGCAGAGAAATGTATCTCAATACTAATCGTAATCATGGTCAACAGAGGCCTCCACGGAGGAGAGAGAGAATAGCCAAACCTACTTCTTTACATGTTGATAAAGTTGTCATAATAAGAACGTCCAAGCTCCTCCATTAGCAAAAAGTTTGTGGAATGACATTATTGAGCAATCTAATGTTGCAGTATCAAAAGAATGGCAGAGTCCTTGTGTTTTGAGAACATTGTTGAACTGTATGGCTGTTCAAAGTTTCTCATTTGCAGGGATATTGATATAAGTACAATTGCAACAAAAAAAACAAAAAGAATGAAAAAGGTTGACAGCCAAATTCAGATGTGAATAGTGTACTTATTCACTACGTCAGTGTGCTCCGATTCTAGCCGTTGTTGTCTTTCAAACCCCAATAACTCAGAGTTGAGCCTACCAATGTCTTGTATATTTGAAGTGAAACAAAATTTTGTGTAATAGTGATTTACAGTATATATTAATTAGTACAAATTTTTACAAATTATTTAACTAAGGTAATATATATTGTTCTTGTCTTATTGTTCACCTATTCATTTATAATCTGTTTCAATAATTATTTTATACCAATGTACAAATTATTGCATATTACTCTTTTGAAGCAGTGCTGTCATTAAGTTTACAAGTAGGTGGCCGAAAAATGATTGATCATTGAAGGCACAAGACTCCTAGAGGGGTCTGGGTGTATGCCCCCAACCCAAAATCTAAACAATCAGAAATGCCATTCCCTGCATTTTGGAAGGTGTTTTACAGAGTTCTTAAGATTACAAAACATCCTATCAAAGTCTGACCTGTTTGAAATAATTTAATCTTTTGTTTTAATTTTGATGTTCTGAAGTACAGGAAGTAAAAGGGTTTTTTTTTATTCACAGTTTTGTTTATATGAACTTTGTTGAGACAAAAGTAGGCAGCCAGATAGCCAAGTGGGCAGTAATTTTGGCCAGCTACAGGCCCTTAATGACAGCTCTGGGTACAAAAACCCCACAAAATTTCTCACTAGATTACTTCTTCTGTTTACGTTACGGCAAGGCCTCTTCTAATCCACCATACCATTTACTCCTCTGACCAGTGTGACGACCAGCAACGTTACCTGGCTCCAATTGTCGATGTAGAGAGGTATGCTTTTCTGGGGTAAATTAAAGGTAGGAATAGCACCAGCTACAATTAGCCAAGGTGGGAACTAAAGCAGAACATAAAATACCTGATTATATATAAGTTGACTTTATACAAGTATTGTAAATGTTAAGATAGTAATTATAATGACTAAAATTCACAGCAAACAAAATGGATAATAACTGTAAATGGGGCTTTCTTATACTATGACATGCCCAAACAAAATCCTGTTACTTTATTTTGCCACTTTTTGTTATTAAAATAGCCTTTGAATATTGTATAATACTTTGTTTTAATACTGTATACGAAAATGTTTCTACTGTCCTCAGTGACAGTATTCTGAATTTATGTATACCTTCATTTTATGAACACAAGGACTAACTGTTATATAAATATGACCGAAACGCACTTTTATGCAAATCATTAATAAATATATATTTCCTGCTCCATATGGCTACAAATTTGATCATTTGATACATGAAATATATACGGCAAGCTTCTGCTAATGAAGCTGTAACTTACAAGCGTTCATACCGAAATATCAATACCTCTACCAGAGAAACCTGTTAGTTAGTCATAAGAAAATAACTTACATGTTTCGGCCGGGTCTTCCCAAAGAGTCTTTCACAAACGTGAAGTGTTTGTTGAGCGATTTGATTTCGTAAACTTGCATCTATCTCGCGATCCAGCGTTCTTTGTGACAAGCCTCGCCAACGCTTCCCGAATTTTCGTCAATAAATCATCGTCTTTTGTTGGAATTCAAAAAATACTAACACCAAACTGTTTTCTACTAGTCCTGCAACCATATATGAAGCAATTTGCTCCTGTGTTTGGATATTCATTCTATAAAAGACGTTTTTCAAGTCCTACAGCCTCCTCTGTAATACATTCTCCTAATACTAAATAGATTTTGATGCACCCGTATTGTCACGTGACAGAGAACAATAACATAATTTGGCCACGCCCCCAGCTTCCAAACCCTGTCCTCTATTAACTATGGTTTTTGTCAGTGACTTTTTATAAAATTATAATTAAATATTTAATTTTATAAATACATGTAAAAGTAAAAGTGAAATATGTACCTCGATGGGGTCTAATGATTCCACTTTGATAACAAAAGGCAATGCCAAAGACTTTGTAGTGGTCTCAACAATCTATTGATATAATTGAATAGAATTATTGACTAAAGTACTTAGATTTAATTTACAAACCAGTAAAGGAATGAAATTTACCTCAACATCGCTCCAATCTTCGTCCATTTTGCTATGATAGATCAAAGTATTAAAGCGAGGATCTAATCGAGCCAGCTTAGTGAATTGAGCGCGCTCAATTTTAGGATTTTAGGCAATTTTATGCGGGAAATTAGATTGGAATTTCCGGTTTCGGTCGTTTCCGGTTTCGGTCGTTTCCGGTTTCGGTCGTTTCGGTTTCCGTTCTTTACAGAGACCCCAAAATTTTAATCAAGCATTTGAAATTGTGCTGAAAACAAGCATCAAATCATACATGCAAAAATTTATTTTAATTCAACCAGGCTATTGACCTAGCCAATTCTTCAGCAGGCAACTCGTTTATGAGCAAGTCACTAATCATGTAAAGTTAACAAATGCTATTAGGTACCAACAAAATGTGGCAACTGTCAACCAACCAACTCAACCATCATCAATCACCAGTTCTGTTCCACCAATGGCTTCTGTCATTCCAGTAATGGGTCCACATATCGATAAATAGTAGAGAACATGTTCTATTGTCTTTCCACCCTTTCTTTAAAAATGTCTATCAACACCATTTCCAAACCAAAACCATGGTGCATTAAATGTCTTGTACTAAAGGTAGTTTATGGTGGAGGGACACCACCAGAAAGGTATATAACCAATGTAAAGACCTCCAATATGGCACACTTAAATTGCCTGGACAGTTATATATATATATATTTATTTAGCTTTGCCAACTAGGGCAGGGTCACCACAACAGCATGTGCCAATTACTGTGGGCCCAATGAGGTTTGAATCTGTGGCTTCAGAGGTGAAAGGCAAGTGCGCTAACCACTTTGGTACCGAAGCCCCATATCCCCCTAGTCTTGTCAATATATGCAGTTTCGTTTTAAATCAATTCATAAATTTGGATCATGTTCACAAGCTTAAAAAGAAGGCATTATATAACAATGCAGCATTAATAGTTTGGATTGCAAATATTTCACACTGGAAGACAGAGATGTACAACCTGTTCAAGAATTGGCTGACAATATCAGATGAGTACCCAACCTAAAAACACTGATACTGCTATGCAACTTACATGGAAAGTTAAAAGCATTTTTCAATCCAAAGCCAACCAAATGAATTTCCTGTCTACATTTACACCTCCCTAACACTTCTTATGTTCTCATGGACAGCTGAAGTATCTATAAAATTAAAGTGTTCTATATTTCTAACAGATTTATTCTCCAAAATTAAAAACAATCCATCAAACACTTCATTTCAATTTTCTAAGAATAAAAACAGTAGAAGAAAATGAACTGTTACAATGCCAGAAATAGTTGCAGAAAGAAGAATGAAAGATATTGTTTTGCCATTTGGTTTCCATGGAGAAATACCACCTGATGAAGATACAAGATGCAATCTACCATGTTGCAAGGTAAAAAATTATGAATGGTCCACTCTGCAAGGTTGTTGGCACTCATTCCATGACAAGTGCTTGGGAGATCTTTCTCACTGCCCTTTGTGTAAAACATTGCTCAAGCAAAAAATAGAATAATTGGGCAAAATTGCAAGGGAAGAATTTACAAAATTACAGAGACGTTATGTATGATGATGAGGGAGATGATGATGATGAAGTGCTCCAGATGACAGCAACTACCAGGCATCATGCAACTTGCACAACAGCAACCTGTACTATCAAATACAGTGCATTCAGCAAAAGGTGAAACCACAACTAATTCCTGTAATTCACCAGACACAGTGCATTCAGCAGGGGGTGAAACCACAACTAATTGCCAAATCCCTTCGGGACAGAAGTCATCTACATACACATCCAGCCAAGAGATCAATCATGGCGACAATTTTGTCATGCTATATAAATTTAAAATCATATTCATTTCTTTAGAAATTGATTGTTTTTACATTATACGGATATATTTGCATAGCATGACCAAATTGTCGGGCTGGCTTTGCCATTGTGGCTATAATGATCATGGTCAAGACTTACTTGCAAATAAATAATTCAAGAAATAATAAGATTCATATCCAGGAATACTTCCTAAAGTAAATTACAACATTAAAACAGTGTAAATATTCAATGGAAAATTTTTTTATATATAAACTTTATTTAGATGTTTGCCCCAAAAGCCAAGGCTTAACAAGGGGGCTCACATATTACAAAGGATACATTAGTTTTTTTATTAGTATTTTGGGCCCCAAGTTTTATTAATTAATATAGTATTTATTGTAATTTATTGCAAAATGGTGGAGTATTTGACCAATATTGGGGCTTAACATTAATAGGTGCATGAGAACCACCATTTCTCTCATCTCAACTTTATCTCAACTTTATCTCAATTAGTTGTGTAACAGATTTACACAAAATACTGTTAAAAAAGGCCAAGTGGGCCTTCATTGCTATAAAGGGCATTCTATCCAATGGCATTCTAAAACCAACATCTCCATGGCATTGTTCTCTAAAGCATCGAGCAGCGTAATAAATCAGTTTTTTGACCAGTATGAAGTACAGACATAGCCTTGGCAACAACTGCCAACAAGTGGGAGGAACATTTTGAGGGACAAATTTAGCATCTAAACCAGGGTTAACTTTTACCAGCCATTTTTGAAACAGGTGGATGAGTAGTTGTTTTCGTTAATTGTCACTGGGTTAGTTTTGAAAATCTAGAAGTCATATCAATACCATTACAAAGGGAGGTGAACAAGGTCTTTGTCACTTGATGGAGACAATCTTAGCATCAGAGATCTTGCAGATGTATAAGGTCAGTACAGATTGGAAGGACTGATATTACCTCCAAATTTAACGATGATGCTTAATTCTTGCAGACAAAATCATTGACAAAAATAGAATCCAGCCAAAATCACAAATCTCAAATCTAAAACATCAGCCAAACAATAAATTTTACTTATGAAATATTGTTAGAAGTGCTTTAATTATTTACATACTTAACTGCAATATATACAATCCATAATATATCGAAACTTCTATAGTATATCACATTTCTTTAGAGAAAGCAAGTATAGCAGTTCATTATCGATCTGAGTGACAAGGCAGCATATTTTACAGAGCTATATTCAACAGTGAATTTGTGGGACTGAGGGGTCCGGCTGGATTGAATGAAAGATACTTTTGTTTAACTAATCGTGAAAAAAATAGTGACATCAAACCACAGAAATTTGAGAGAGGTAAAAATAAACTGGAAAATGACACTTACCTTTCAAGATACAGTTCCAATAGGTAGATTTACTGTTGTAAAAGTAGTATCGTGTGAAATTCCCCCCAAAATTTAAATAACAATATAAAAACAATCGATATAACAATATGTCAATTTTCGACGACACAAGGCTTGGTGCGAGCATGAGGAAAATGGTGCAATCAATTGGTCGAGATATTCGCCCAGATTCGCTAAGTAGGCTGTTTAACCTCCTCTGGGTAACTAAAACGTGCTGTTTCTTATATGGGAGGATAAAAAAGATGTAATTTGTGTTCAACAAAAAAGCAGAAATGTTCCAACATGTACTCATGAAAAGAAATTTCTACTAAACAATGATGACAATGGAAGGAATGCATGTATTATTTGACACCCACATGCCTATGTTGATAATGATATCAGATCTAAGGTGATTATATGTCAAGATAAATCTAATATTAACCAAAAGATTGTCTGGCATTAAGACAGAGTAAAGTTGGATGCATCTGATCAGATAATGCTGTGATGCTTTGTGTGCTAAAATGTAAATGTTTACATATACAGGGAGCTAAAAATAGTGTTGTCTTCGAAAATAGTCATACACTAAAACCTTGAAGAGCAACTGTCTACAAAAATCAAACAAAATGAGAAATATGTGGCAAGGCTCAAAATTTTAATTTTGCTCTACTTTTGAATTTAAGTTGACTATGGTGAAGTGTGAAACGTTATGTGGTTAGTTTTTAAAAATACTCTTTTGTTTATGCAAAAATGGCAAAAAAATGTTTCAGCTGTGAGGACCGATTTTCGCAATCGAAAAATGGCCGAAATGCGTACGTTTACTTAATGCTGGTATCCAAACCCTAAATCCAAATAGCCTTATTATACTTTCTGCTAAAGGTGCATCACTCCCTCGTTTATTAATAGTGGTTTTATGATAAGTGAACAACTGACAAATTTTGTGCACAATAAAGAGCAACGGGTACTGATTTTTAATATGTTTGTCATTGCATGTAAAAACGTGGCAGATTTCTCCATTTGCCTTCCTTTCAAATCTTATGGGATTTTGCACAAGCACTATTGAGAAACTGCCCTTTTCAGAAATGTATTATTTATTTTGGGCAAATAAATTCACACGCTTCGAGAAAGAGTTAACTTTGGTTCATTAAATATGCAAAAATCACTGTTTGGCGATTGCGTGACTAAAAACCTCTTGAAATAAACTCACTTAAAACATCATTGTTCTTTGCCTCTAGTTTAGAGAATATGAATAAATATACATACCTTGAATGCAAAAAGTTCCTTTGAGCTGTTCCACTTTTGGAGTTATCCCTAACTTAACTACATAAACTCAAAGTTCAAGGAGTCCAGCTAACAGAAATCAGCTAACAATTTACAGCTCAGTTGAAAGTAGCAGTTGAGGATTTAAGTACACAATTCCGTCAAAGTACGGATTTTTCATGGCAATGTAACTAAATTTACAGTGATAGTATGTCTTTGCAAAATTGGCACCATAGAGTATGCTTCCGTCGTTTGTTAGCCCTCGAATTTGGTTGTCGATGTGGCAGATAATGACGTTTTGTGGGTGACAGCGGTATGTATCCACAAACTCTTGATTACATCCATAACATTTTTTAAATATTGTTTTGCATAATGCACACTTCGAGTGCCAGGTGTGAGCCCTTTTGGTGTGGTTGCTGTATTTGAGTGTGTTGTTGCCGCTGAGGCTGCTGTTGTGGATCATGCAATTGTTGTTGCTGAGATTGCCGAACATATTGCGACCATTGGTCAGGCTGTTGAAAGCACCGACTATGTTCTTGAGGCTGCTGAGGTAGCTGGTCATACTGAGACTGTTGCTGCTGGTGAAACAGTGACTGTTGGCGAGGCTGTTGTTGATATTGTAATTGTTGCAACTGTTGGTGAGGATGCTGGTGAAACTGCGATAGTTGCTGAGGCTGAAATTGTAACTTGGAATGATGCGATTGGTGTTGAAGGATCGGACAGTTTACAACATGACCTGTATAAGCAGCGGGCATGGCAAATGTAGTTTGTGTGTCATTTGTTACTGTAGTTGGTCCTGTAGGTTTCCAAGACTCTAAAACTTCTGAATACTTTCTATAAGACACTTTACTGATTTCATTGGCTTTAAGTCCCTGCTCTGAAGGCTGATATGTTTACACCTTTCTTACCTCTCTTCCTCTGGAGCTTCTTTCTTAAGCCATCTATGTATATCTTTAAGCAGTCAAGGTTGTTTGCAACAGCAATTAGTGTCTTCCCAAATCCCAAGAGACTTGTAGGTTGCGCAGTTGCACTCAAACTGGTTCTCATTTTTCAGAGGTTTGACCAGCAGTGGCGCTTTACCATGCCTACTTGTGACCATCATCATCTGTGGATCACTTGATGCAGCCTGCATTATTGCCCTGGGGTCGTTTAGTAAAGCTTCTGCATTTCAAGAGAAACACTGGGAGTTTCTTGGTAAGCAGTCTTCAGGAATACCAAACTCGGCAAATGACACAGGCAAATGACACAGGCAAATGACACAGGCAAATGACACAGACAGATGCTTTGCTGAAATGGGATTGACAGTTGCTACACAGCAGGGATGACAGTCGCAGAACTTACAGTGGTGGAACCTGTTGAACTATGGATCTTCCTCTGACCATGTTTCAATGCAGAGCAACTGGCAACAAAGAAACGTTTTTAGGCCCTGTTTACATGAGACTGGGACAAAGTCAAACCGAAATGAAAATTGAAATTGTCAACATGTTTACAAGAGACCGGTACAAAAAAATTAATTCCCCTTGCCAAGTGATTTTCTTTTTTACATGACTTTTGTTAGCATGTGTTGTTCCAGTGTCGAGGTTACAGCCAAGACCATCTGAAATGTATTTGTGTTTACATTTATCCCAGTCTGAATTCATGCCGGTCTGAAGTTAGTCAGTTCGGTCCAGCAGGGGGAATGACTTGACACTGGTCTGAGTTATTTTCATCCTGGTCTCATGTAAACATCTATTATAAATAATACTGTGACCAAAACGAAATGGTTTAACTTCATTCCGGTCTCATGTAAACAGGGCCTTAGATGAGCTTTGTCTTCTTGCAATAAATCCATCCATGTATCGTATTCGGATGAAAACTTGCTGTAGGCACTATCCACTTGTAGGGCCCTTCGTCGTACACAGATTTGACGGCATCTTCGTAAAGGCGCAAAACTCTACCTGTCAGGCTTTGAAGAGCAGTAGTCAGTGTAACATCCTTGTGCTTTGCACCCTCTGCGATATCTTCAATCTCGTTTTTGGACATATAATGTAGCCACTTCACAGGGTTCTGTTGAAACCCTTGAGAAACACAGGCTTGCTCACAAATGTACTTTGCGATCTTGTTGCAGATCTGAAGTTGCTTGTGTTTGGTGAAATAACTTGTGAACTTTGGAGGGTGATTTTTTAGTGAAACAGTTTTCTATTTCATCCCACTTCTTCTTGAAGACTGCTACCTTCTCGTCAAACTCGTCTTCGCTCTTGCAAGCAGTTGGCATCCTCTTCAGCCATGTTGAGCCCAGCGAAAATATCTGTGAGGATCATCTTTCTTTGATGTATAGGAAAATTCGTTTCTACCAGCTTTCTTTCTTGCTTTAAATTATTGTTATTTTCCCAATTAGCAAGGGTCATCTTGGTCATTGACAGCAAAATCACTTGTATGCCGATCAAGATCAGATGGTTCAACTTTAACTTGGGATAGTTCACTGATGAATGAGAGACGTTTTCTAGCTGATCCTGGTCGCCAAGTGATTTTACAATCATTGTCATCAGACGTTAAATCAATAAAAGGACCATTTACGCAGTTTTAATTAGCAATTTCTTCATTCCTGTTTAGGTGTGAAATCTTTTCATTTTGTTGTCATACCCTTAAATACAATACTTGTTTTATATGGATCAATGGAGATAATTTGCAAACAGAAGGAAAGAAAATAACAAAATGGACATTTATGAAGTAAAAGTAAGCAACAATATCGAAGAAATGTCAAATAGGAAGCTATTAAAGTTTCTTCATTTAAACATTGTCTTGTGAAGACTTATAATAAGTTTTTTTTCTGTGTTGGTGTAATGTACTCGGGTGAATATGATGCTTGTGATGTTACAAGCTTGAAAATTATGCCTGGCCATTGTGGGAATCAAACCTACAACCTTTGGAATACTAGCCCAATGCTCTGTCAACTGAACTACACGGTCAGATTGGTTCGAGTATGTGATATTTCAGAACTGAGTCTAGTTCTTTTGATATCAATGTGATCTGGTGATCATTGATTTTTTCTGTGTTGGTGTAATGTACTCAGGTGAATATGATGCTTGTGATGTTACTCTTGTGATCCACACTGGGCAAGCTTGGAAAATATGCCTGGCCACGGTGGGAATCGAACCTATGACCTTTTGAATACTAGTCCAAAGCTCGTAGGTTTGATTTCCACTGTGGCCAGGCATATTTTTCAAGCTTGCCCGGTGTGGATATACATACACTCATTATACCAACACAGGAAGGAACTAGACTCAGTTCCGAAATATCACAAACTTGAACTGACCTGACCGCGTAGCTCAGTTGGCAGAGCATTGGGCTAGTATTCCAAAGGTCATAGGTTCGATTCCCACCCTGGCCAGGCATAATTCTCAAGCTTGCCCAGTATGGATATACACTCAAGTAACATCACAAGCATTATAATAAGCTGTTTATTAACTCATTACTCATTAACTCATTACTCATTAACTCACTGCATTGGCAACAGGGTAAGTCACCTTGTGCGCCCTGGCTGACATGTCAACTTGTGGGCACGATTGTCTGTTAGAGAATTGATCAAAAGCTTGCAAAGATTTTCAATTTTAAAACCTTATTTTTTACAAAACCTGTGACAATCGCAATATGTCACAAGATGGGAATTTGCAGCAAGTTTTAACATATAAAGATGGTGTAAAACAAAAGGGAGTGTGTACATGTTTTAAGTCCAGTTCTTGCCCGAATCAAGTCATGACATGGGGCTTTGGTGGCACAGTCGTCAGTGCAAGCACCTTTCAAAGAAAGAAGTCCTTAAATGGAGGCTTAGTTGCTGCTATTTAAGCAATTTCCTGGCATTGTAGTGTTAGAAGAAGACATATTATCTTATTTCATTTGTTGCACCTTTGCAAAGGGTGACCCAGTTTAGGAATAAATGCACGGACACTGAGAAAAAACAAAGAGAGCAAATTTCATCTATATGTGAAAAGTGCAGACGAAAGAACGATCCAGAAGAGATTCAACAGTAACCTCTACCTTGACAGCTAGCAAAAAAAGCATTAGTCGAAAAGTGTGTTGCTTGGTCTTTAGAAGAAGGCTTTAGAAGAATCGCCCTTAAACCAGCACAATTATTTACCGTCCCTTCACCATCAACTAGTACTATCAATGTTCAACCACCACTCCATGCACCACCCTGCAGGATCACCTCTTACCGAAGAGCTTGCGATTTTTTAAAAAAGTGGTCTATTGGGGATTAAGGTATTGGATACTGATCACTCCGAAGTCAAATTTAAAGTTTCTGGTGTAATATGCATTATGACATTTCTGTCCATAATAGGAAATTGAAAAAACAGCGACATTAACATCATCCCAGAAGAAGAAATTAATGAAATTATCAAAAGCTCCCCAACCTATCTGGCAAAAACTGTTATGGCAATACCATAAGTGAAGAATTGCGTGTTCAAACTCTTGTTAAAGAGTATCAACACATAATGCCAAAAACTTTGCACAAGATCCAATGAAAATTCATCCCCAATGGAAATTTTGCCCCTCCCCAGTCCAATGGAAATTTTGTCCCCCCCCCCCCAAGGAGAATATCCTAACATACTATTGTAGTATTGGCAAGTTTTACCATTCAGAGATTTACAAACTAATATTGAAATAATGCAAGTAAAAAACAGTTTCATATATATGCGCATTGACTAATGAGTATGACAACTTATAAGCCATACATTTTCCAATAACGACAAAACGTGGATGCTAAACAATTTTAACAATACTTTAATAATACTTATATTTTATACATTTTATAATGTGGTGGTATAGACCTAAATAGCACAAACAAGATCGATATTATAAGAATTACCTAACCTATTCAATTATTTTCAATCCGAACAACAATGTCAATGACTCAATGAATAATTTTATGAATACTGCATCGGAGAAAAAAGTAGATTTTCAGTGCTGTTTGATTATAAAAAAACATAACTGTAGTTTATGCATGTATCAGTAAAAAAAACAAGTCTTGACAATACCAATAATTACAATAACCACCACAGTGATTACCTATTAACAATGAGTTCTGATGAATGCCAGATTCAAGGAGTTGTTATATCAGTTACTCTTTGTTCAGGTGGAGAACAAAGAAGGTAATATAATTCACAAATTATTGCATTTCCCAGTGCTGTACTGTATTTGTGTGTGGATATACACTCAGAGTAACACCACAAGTTACATTTATGATATTAAAATAGTCATCAGACATGGTCTTGTTTCATTAATCTTCTCTTCGTTCCTCACCCGCTCCAGGCACAAAATTTCACCCCAAAACGCAGGAAATGGCATTTTAGAGGCTCTACATTTCAAAATTTCCTGGGGGCACATGCCAACGCCCCCCCCCCAGCACTTCTTGTGCCTTCGCCGCTTGTTGGACAGATTAACATCCGCCCCCTTAAATTTCTAAGCCCGTACACCTATGATCCTGAACCCGAGATGGCTGATTTAGAAAGCATCGCAGTGTAAGTGCAAATATGAACTGAAAATACTGTTCATTGCTAATATTGCCACGTTTTTAAATGGACTCACTTTCTCACAGATATACGTCATTTTCATTTTGAATAGGTTATAAGGGGATTGCTAAAAGAAAACGATGCCAAAACATATATATGTTGGGAAATTGATAATTTTATAATTAAAAGTTAATATTTTTAGGCGATTTTTCATTTGTAAAAATATTCCTAAAAAATTATTGTGTTACCATGACAACTACTTTAGATACCTCATGTTCGGAAAATCTATTATCAGGCCAAAAAAAATGTGGGTTTCCGGACCCTAAAACTTTTTTATTGGATCATGCTTGTAAGTGTTTCCACTTAGAGAGAAAAGTTTGTGGAAAATTGAAATTTGAGGCAATATTAGGGAAATTTATCTTTCGACATGAAAGCACTGACTAAACAAAATGGCGTCCAGTTGTTAGGAAAATTAGAAAAAAAGTTTTAAAAAAAAAGTTAAAAACTTAGGTAGGGTAGGTCGGTTTTATAAGAAACCAGAAACCCACATATTATTTTTTTGCCTCATTATAAAATAGGCTGGATCGATATACCGGATATATCCGATATACCGGTATTTGTTTAAATACCGGTTTGGCGATATTGACAATTTAAAAATAGCGATATACCGACATTTTGGTATTTTGCTGCCTAATACCGAAATGAAACGCTATTTCAAGTCAAACTTGCTTACAATCACGTTTAGAAAGCAAAGTTAATACTCACAGATGCATGACATGCATGAAAACCTTTTCTGGCTTTTCAAGTTTTTTTATCGGGCAGTATGAGAAGGTAACTTTTTGTTGTTTTTAATCTTATTTAACTGCCATGCTAACTTGTTTGTGTTAGTTTTAAAAATGCAACGTTTTTTATGTTTATAACTATTAGCAGCTTACTGAAACACTATCTGAATTTATATAGCTACAAAACGAATATTTTTCTGAATGATTCAACACTTCGACGCCCTACTAATAATTGCTGCTTAGCGCTGTTAATTGTTAACATAGCTTGATAATGCGAATCTTGTGACATCTGCACTAATAACAGTATGTGCCATATTAATATTTTGTCAAAACTCGATTTTTCTTGACGGTCAGCACTTCAGTTTGGCTTAAAAAAAAAACACATTAAAAATACTGGAATACCGGTATTCGGTATTTGCGATATCGATCCAGCCTATTATAAAATGCAAACTTGTTCCCAGTTCCCAGGTAATTTTGCAGATACAGCAGTTTATGAAAAGGTGTGTAAAGTGCTGAAGAAAACCTCACTGGTTAAAGGAATAAAGAAAGCATCATCTATTGCCCAAACAAGTTGTCTGGAGGGCTTCCATTCAGTGTTTAACCAATTTGCTCCCAAAATGATAGCTTACTCATACCAAGGAATGTACTGCAGGTAAACGTGCACTGTATTGTATGTGTATATACTGTAAACTTATCTTTCATTCCTAACCATTTGCAATTGGGAAAAATGTATTCATAGATCCTCTGGCAGTAATCAAACCAGAGACTGGGCATTCTGGTGCTTGTGACCACACTGACAGAGTCCAGTTGCTAAGATGCAACTTTAATTCATATTAGGATGACTCCAATGGTCAGAGCACTGCATTAGAATATACTACTGAATATTGCAAGCCACCATTTCAAGCTACATGGTTAATTTAATACAAATATCTTGGTTTTCAGGCACATAATCGCAGCTGTTTATTTTAACATCAATCTTCACCGCGATAATCGAAAAAATGAAGATGGCAGTGAGCAGATGAAAGTGGTTTCTCCAAAATTTAAAAATGGAGAAGCTACAGTGCAAAATGTCAAAGTGAAACCAAATTATGGTATAAACTATCTATGAACTGTACCAAGTGACTGAAAAACATAAAGATGGTTTTATTTTTATTAGATTATGTTGAAGAAATGTTCAAAAAAATTAAAGGTAGCAAGAAAAGAGTTGGAGACAATGGCACCTGCTCCCATGAACACTATGCTAGAAAAGCAGCCACAAAAGGAAGCAACAGAGGCATGGAGAAAGAGAAAATCAATGGTTGTACAAGAGGTCCCAAGGACTTTGCAAGGTACTGTACAGCTTGTGCTAAGATATTCTTAACATAATTTTAACCCATTAAACTGCAATATGCCCTGCTGTAGTGTGTTACTCTGCATGGGTGGATTTACTAGGGGGGGGGGGGTAAACCCTCTGGAGTCTCTCTAATCCCTCTTATAAAGTGTTCAACCCCACCACCAAAATTTTGCTTCACCCCTTCTATTTTGTGTGAAAGCATTTAATCCTAACTCCAGCCGACGCTAAATCAGTGGTGCCGCTTGCACCCCACTACAAATTTTTCTACCTGTCCTTTTAAAGGGGCAGTATGATCAAAATTTTTATTTTCTTAAACAAAAGTGCTCATAAAACTGTATAATAACTTGTTTTGAAGATTTTTGTTCCCATGCTTAGTTCTTGAGATATTTTATTTTGTTTGTAACCATGTGACGTCATCTACTCAATTACATATATAATGAGATATCAGCAGTTGTTGTGTATCTTTACTATATTTTTATCAAAATATTTCGAAAGATGCGGCGCATTTGTTAATTTAACCTGCATCATTAAGCATACTGTGTATATATACAAATCGATCAAAAATAACAAAGATACGCAACAATTACTTATATCTCATTATATATGTAATTGAGTAGATGACGTCTCAAGAACTAAGCATGGGAACGAAAATCTTCAAAACAAGTTATTATACAGTTTTACGAGCATTTTCGTTTAAGTTTTGGTTTAAGAGAATAAAAATTTTGATCATACTGCCCCTTTAAAAAAATGAATATCCACCCTTGTTACTCTGTCTAATTGCCAGATGATTTTACTTGTCAAGGAGAGAGTCATGTGCATTTCTTGTCTTATAAGTATTGTATAATTTTCTTGTGTTTTAGTTACGAGTCCCTTTTCAAGATATTGTCGTACTTGCAAAAATCCAATGAAAGGACACAAGAATGTAACAGATTGTCCAAGAAACATGCAGACATAACTGTTTATTGTATATATTTGAATTAAATAAAACAGAACCACCTATATTTATGTGGCAAAGCTTTGAATCAGTAGTAACTTCAGTGCACTAAATTTAGACTTACAGATTGAAAGAGTTTTGCAATATATGTACATAGTTTTTCTGCAAAACAAAATGAGGTGTAGTTAATTCACAATGCATAATGTTAAGTTTAGAAAAGCAATATTCTTCAATATTCTTGTTGCATAATTATCAGTCATCCATCTCTTCATCTTGAAAACCAATAAAATGTTCACCCTTTTCTTTTGGTTGGAATTTGCTTCTTATTGCATGATAAGCACATGCTGGAAGTGGAATCCTCTTTTTACCAACACGGTCATACACAAGGTGTATGAATTCACGATATGCCACACTTCTCATGAACCTATTCAATGTTTAAGTTAAGTTTTAAATTTACAAGTCAATGTGTATATATGTGTATAAATCAACCATATAAATGCAATGAGTGGGATAAACTAGGTATGTTTATCTGAGGTACACTGGTACAGTAGACATTACTTGGCTTTTTGTCAGGGCTAAAAGAACCAAAATACTAAAATATTCTAAATATACCCATGAGCCTCCACCCTCCTGATTAGGTCATTCTCAATGACCCGTTCAGAAGAAAGGCTATTTACTGACAATTCATGACAAAGAGAGCTTACTGGGCCAAGGAGGGCCTTGTACACCCACCCCACCGAACCAATAGGATGCGCAAGAACTTACGATTAAACCGTTCATATATTCACTTTTGTTAGTTTTATATTTTTATTCTTTTATTTTTTATCAGGGCTCCACTGGAAATCACTTTCATGAATGGACCCCCTGACTAAATATTGTAATTATTATTATTACATTATCAAAAGGTGTATTCCATTGACTTACGCCTCTCATTTGAACCAGTTTGCTGATAAGTCCTTTTATCGGGTGTTTGGAAAGCACAGACCAAGGAAATCAGACCTCAGACCCGAAAATTCAGACACCGAAAATCCCTAGATGGGTCTCATGTTAAGAACCTGGACAACACGAAGAGCTTTGAAGTACATTAACTCCTTTTCGACCGGCTCCTAGAAAACTATTCCAGAATCGGAATAGTAATTTTCAAGGTTCATATCTTTGGTTCAGTTAATGCTATTTAGATGAAAATACCGCCATTCGATTCAGTATAAAATTCTCTACTAATTCCTAACGATAGTTTTAGTCTATGTCAACTTTATAGTGATTTACGAGCTTTGAAAGTCAAGCGAGATCGTATATTATCAAATTACACAATTGTCTGAACAAAAATACAGACTAGCCATACCTTTCGCCGAACATAACTTCGGCCCCTTCGGACGTGTCTTCTTTGTAATAGTCTTGTTAAAATCCATGTCAACAGCCGTATTTTGGGAGTCATTTGCGAGTCTGTATCTTCGAATTTGACAAAAGTACACAGCATTTCCATTTCTGGCCCAATTGTGTGTTTAATCGGAACCAGAAATAAATTTAAAAACATCAAAACAATGCGAGGATTGTATCGTATGACTCTGGAAATGCGAACAATCAATTCTAAAGGTCAAAGTGCACCTATACGTGCGAGTTTGACGTCATCCCGGCTAAAGGAGCTCCTTATTGGCCAAGTATTATGCAATACACGCGCATGTGAGTAAAACCCGATATTCAAAATAAATATTTCTACTCGCCATATCCAAACGAAACTTTCTACATGAAAGCACTTGAATACAAAGAGTATTTTACTCATATAGCCGATGTGAAGCAATGAAAAGTTTAGAAGATATTCTACTTTTTCTTTATATGAAATACAAAATGTTTGGCCAAGCCGTGAGTAAATATATGATTGTTTCGGTTTGTCTAATGTTTTGACGGCATTCGACCCCCCGTTTGAAATGTTATTTTGTGAGGATTCCAATGGTGGTGTTAGTTTTCAAAGGGGGGTAAATACTCGCAGAAATATTTACATGCAAACATTGACTCATATTATGTAATACAATACCGTCAGTCGATAAAGAGTTACTATCTATATATGTAGTCATAACATTGGTAGTCCTAGCCGTTGCCCATTGGTATACATTTTGCTTGTTCGGTCCACAATTATTCTTTTGATATTGGGATACCGATAATGGATATTCTCATTGTAAAAAGCGGCCATGCTTGATTGCTTTTCTTGAGTGAGACCACCGAGGTCCTTCCACCGAGGTCCTTCCACTAGCACTTACATTTTTCAATTTCGAAATAGCTGGAACATATATGTGTCACGGTATTTTATTTTTTGCAAATTGCAATTTAAATGATTTCCCCCCAGTTTACTTAAAGCTATAATTCTTACAACTCTGCATTGCTAAATGGCTAGACAATTAAATGAAACAGTGACAAAATTTAAATAGACGAAGTTGAGGTGAATATTCCCGATAATTACCGAGCCTGAGGCAAATAATTGTTTTAGTATTTTTACACAAGTATTTTGTGTTTTGAGGACTGAATATAAGTGCCTCCAAAAAGCTGGGAATGCCGTTTCAGTGTACCAAAATTTAGAAAAAAATTTCGGGTAGCATACCTCCAGACCTTCCTAGTTTGGAGTCCATCCCCGCACTTTTTGGGATAGATTGACACCCTTGTATGTGGCACTCCATGCCTAATGTTTTGAGCATTAATCCCAATACCGAACGCCACAGTTACAAACAGAAGCTGAAGCATAGATGTCACAGATAGTAATTAAGCTGCCATATATTAATGTTAAAGGAAAGTCCATCCTCTTCGCTTTCAATTCAATGATCAAAGGTTCTAAAATGGCTTTATCTTTGCCTTTACCACTCTGTTGCTTGGATTTAAAAAAAAAGATGTTTGGTTGGTCAGGATTTGATTCAATGATCACAGGATTGTACATTCCAAGGCATGATGCAATTTCTTTCTTCGTCTGTATTGTTGCTGTCATGGCCAAGATTGGTACACCTGGAAACAAGCTTCCCCACATACCAATCTTTCCTTAGCAAGACCTGAAACTGCTCCTACAATAAACATGTAGAGTTTTTGTATCTGCGAAGCAGATATATATGCTATCGCAAACGTGACCGTACCGTAACCGTACCGTACCGTATCCCTAGCCATACAGCGACGAGCTTATATAATTTAAGCCAATTTAAGCCAATCAGCAATTAGCTTACATCGAGCATACACCTAACCTGCGAACGGGCATAGATGGCGGGCTTGCCTCGTGGTATTGCAAGTGCTCGCCATTTTGGATTGAAAAATACGGTATCTTTTGAATTATTCCCTTATTTTCTCGCCATTCTACTATCAACATGGAAACTTTTCCTCATCTGGTAAGTAGTCAATCTCTTCGGAGATCAAAACAATCTCTTCGGAGATCAAAACAATCTCTTCGGAGAGCAAAACAATCTCTTCGGAGAGCAAAACATTCTCTTCGCAGAGCAAAACAATCTCTTTGGAGACCAAATCAATCTCTTCGGAGAGCAAAACATTCTCTTTGGAGAGCAAAACATTCTCTTCGGAGAGCAAAACAATCTCTTCGGAGACCAAATCAATCTCTTCGGAGATCAGAACAAGCAAATACATATAACATTGTACATTTATACCGTGCGCATAGTAGCTATATTAATACGAGTATAAATTCAGGTCAATGTGCATGTAGTTGCAGATCGACTGTACGGAAATTAACTAAGCAAGCAAATGCTAAACGATCTGGAGACCGTGCACCTTCCAGATTGCCTTTAAAGAGAATTATATTGGCTATGAGGAAGAGAAAAAATAGATAATTTTTAAAGCATTATTTTGTAAGAACTGCCCCCAGGTCATCCATTTTGAACATGATAGCTAGTAATTTCAAGCAATGTTGTTTTCAATTTGTGCAAA